>JAWPHD010012638.1:0-74364 GCA_037043455.1 Cyrtodaria siliqua
TTTATGATCAACAGGTATCACACAAAGAGCAGTTACTGTGGGTGAACATGCACCTATTCTTATCAGCATTTTCAAATATCGTGTTTAAAATATTAGATTTCGAAACAAATCTAAAACCTATGTGCTTAAAATTACAAACTCAAAACATGGATCTGGTACTGTCAGTTATCCCATACTGTCACATGTCACATGCACTGTACATATGTCATAGTGAAAATAGCAGGGCTGATGTTTGCCATTTTTGTGTATGGGCAGGCACCTGTATAGAACTACCAATGTTCTGCAAGCCAACTGGAAATTATTAATAGAAGAATTTATTGTTTACATGTAATGATAAATATATAGATTTTAATTTTAAAATATACTTATACAAGAGGTGTTCAACTTATAATTGAACACTTTTGTTTAAGATGTTATTTTTCAGCAAAAGTGATTATCATAAAAATGTGTGATTTAATGATGTGAAACTGTCATTTAGAGCGTATGCATTTAAAAATAATCTCCAATTTCCTGCGGTTCTTTTAAATTACATTTTGAATTAGGTGTACACTATTTTCCAATTTTAAACCTATATGTTTCTGTTGCCATGGAGTTTTACCTTAAACCAAATAATTCCACTAATTCATAATTGTTTAAAACTGTTTTTATAATTTAAATATGATCGTATGTTTTATTTTAAGACAAAAATATAGATGTTGAATTAAAAGCTCGACTTTTTACCGCAATAATAAGAAATTGACAGATAATAGGACAGTTATGTTACTGATAATTTTATAAATTAACCAAAATAACTATTTTAATCATATTTTGTGATATAAAAAAATGAACAGTTATTGTTGATGTATATCATATACCTTATAAAGATATCTTTGGTAAAAAATTATATTATTTTTATCATTATTTGCAAATCTGTGTGTTTTGCCCTAAATTTTAAGTTATAATTTTAAGTTATATATTGTTACTATCTTTCTTTTAAGAAGCTTATGAAACTTGTTTTTTCTATAGTGCAGGAAATCACAAAAATGCCTTCAGTTAATGTTTCAAACTAGAAGCTTTCGTAAATTTAATCATTTTCATACCGGTAGTTGATTTTCATGTTAATTTTCGCTGAAATCTTGAAAATCGACAAATTTCAAAAAAATGCATATTACACTTTTTTTACGTTCAACGATGGACATATCAGAATACTATAACCTTAAACAACATTTTAAAAGCATTTGTCTTAAAATTTGTATTACAGTTATTTTTAAAATTGAAGATTTTTGCTTCAAAATGTCATTCTCTACCCTTTTTCAAAAATATGAATGCAGCAACATAGGAAGCACATAATAGTGCATGTCATAATGTTTCATATCGAGGGAATCATTAGACTTGACATTAAAATCAACATATTCGGCGAGAATTTCAAGATAGTTGATTCAGTTACGCAATGAAAGTGTTCAATTATTAAGTTATATATATACTGAAACGAAAAAGACGCGCAACTCGGGAATTTCCGCTATATATTGTATGTACAATATGCTGCTGTTAATCGAAAGGTACATGGCTACGTAAAACATTTCCTTTCGGAAAAAAAAGACTAAAACAACACATAACACTGCAAATAGTATTCCTTCAAAGTTTCATTATTGACAGAGCACAAGTTTGGCTCAAGCATGTGAGTAAACTTAGGATGCAAAATTTTGCAAACTCTTTACATTAAATACAGTACTGAAATGGCTCAATTTTTCAAAGAGGAACTTCAACATTTATGAATTTCTTGTTACAAAGTGTACTGTGAATAAAATGTCTACAGCATCACAGGTGTGTCCTTTCTCTAACTTTAAACTCAACTTTTTTTTTACAAAACATCTTGGGATTTCTTTGGAATATTATGTGGAATTAAGTGTGCAGTATATGCAATATATAGCAGAAATTCCGAGTTGTGTTTCTTTGTCACTTCAGTTAATAATGTAATTTTAACACATTTAGAATATTTATTTTTTTAAGACTTCATGTTCATTGACTGCTCATTGCATTTTGTTGTCAACCATTTCAGAAAGTTAATATTTCGCCCCGTGTTCAAATACTCGCCCAGCAAAACTCAAACACAAAATCAACTCAGGTATTTAAAGTGCATCCTAGTGCATTGTTGGAAAGGTTTAATGGTGGCATCATGGGATTGGTGATTTTTCTGTGCCCTTGTATTACTAGTTTTAGAGCAGTAAAAATGTTGCATGATGGGCTTGGTAATTTCCCCCTACCCGTATGATCAGTGTATATCAAATTTTAATCATTATACCCTGGCCTTCACGAAGTGAAGTGGGGGCTATATAGGAATCACGCTGTCTGTAACGTCCCGTCTCATAAAACATTTTTGTTCTATCCCGTCGTGTCGCGTACGTAGCACCTCGGAAATGATGGCGACTTGAACTTCACTTTGATGTGGTTTGAAGGCGTCAGTGAAGAGATGAAGAGTGATTACTTCACCTGAATCGCCAGTAGATTGAGCTCTGGTATATCATCCTGACTTGATTATGTAAAATTAACAAATTTCAGCTCGCTTAATTATTCAACTGAAAAACTAAAAGATGCTAAATGAGTACAAAAAATTAAATTGTATTACATAAAAACAGTTAATTTTAATTGTTCGTAGTATGTCGCTGTTCTGAAGTATTGTACGGCTCAATTGTATTGCAGGATCAAACGCAAAATATTTACAAAAAGTATAAAAAAATAAAATTTAAGCGAACTACAAGAAAAGTTTCACGTACACATTTATACCTCTTAGACGCGAATCGACACGCCGTCAGTATATTAAACATACGATGATGTCTCCATCACTAAGGAAAACAAACATTTCCTACATATTTTCAACAAATAAAAATGTCAGCAATGACTTACACTTGCGAATTTTGTTAGAAAATCTACTCTAATGCTACAAGTTTCTCCCATCATAAGAGTACACACACCAAAGAGGCCTCTTATGTATGCGGAACGGGTGGTAATCACTACAGACACAGAGATTATCTCATAAAACACCAGCACAAGGCACACCAAGCCACCAGTCCCACAGAACAAACCAGCACCAATCAGGCTCCTGACTGGGACTGGGGACAAAACACAGACTGGGGAAACAGTTATATAAATTAATGCCGCTTTTTTTAAAATTCAATTAGTGATCCTGACTCAGTTTGTAAAGGGTGAACTATATTAACAATGTATCCATCTCTAAGGTGTTCTATAATAACAAGGGGTTGACTGTAATACATTGGTACTGGGTGCAGGAGACGTTTAAAGGTGTGTGATGTACCAAGATGACAAGAGTTATACTGTTGTACGGTGTGCCAACATGTGGTGCTCCACCTACATCTGTTATTCAAGTTAACTGTTTTAAAAAGCTAGTATCTTTTAGTTTGAACCTACTATCACTCTGTGTTGTGTGCCCCATTTGGCGGAGGGACTACTTTCTCCCTGGTGTGCTCTAACTACCGGAACGGACTACTTTTTTGTGTTGTGTCCTACTTTTTCCTTGTGACTGAGGGATACTTTCTCTCTGTCTCTGTTGTACCTTGAATGGTAGAGGGCTAAATTCTGTTTGGTGCCCTTACTGGTGGTGGGAATATAAACTTGATTTGTGCACAGTTTTAACTTTTTCAGAATTTCCCTTCATGTATTCATACCTTGAATGATTTGGAAAAATTGATTCTTAATTAGACACTGTCATATATTTTTAAGAATGTGAAAGAGGCATTATGGGTAATAGTATTATTCTTATCCTTATCTGTTTGTTTTTCGCCAATCTTCAGTCAAGTTTTGCAGTTAGGTTTTACAACATCAGAACTAGTTATACCCTTGCTTTCACAAATTGAAGTGGGGTCTATATAGAGAATATTATGTCGGTGCCTTTTTACTATCAAGTTTATTAGGCGAGGCTTAGAAAACGAAGAATGGCGAGGCTCTAGATTATCCACATTTTTTGTATGAATTACTATTATTACCTATTTCTCAGAATGTTACGCTTATCGAGGACGCCGCCATGTTGTTGTTTTTTGTTTGTTTTATGATGTCAGGCAACGCCCTTTATTAGGCAGAAAAGTGCATATCTGCATGATAAATAGGGATCATGTTGTCCGTAAGGTCAAGTTGCGTCCCAAAACTCATTTTTTATCCAGTTGTGTCCCAAAACACATTTTTGCCCTGTTGTGTAACACATTTTTATTACTTGCATTCCTCAAACAGTTTTGAATGGGTTGTTCCCATACTTCATATATGCACAACAACTGATGACCTTTTGTTCCTCAACCTCGTACATGGTTGATGTCTAATTTATTACAGAAATATTGCCCTTTGTTGAACTTAGACATTTCCAATTGTTTACTCTATAATGAACTGCATGTGGCTTTCACTTCAAAAATGTTCATGGATTGTTATTACACTTGACATACAGTTCACACACATGATATGATGTCTCTGCATCAACGGTTTTAGATTCTGCGAATTTTTACAGAATTATCGATCTTTGTTTTACTTAGAATATTTTTCACATTAAAAAATTAGAAGATATCTTAGACATATATATATCATTCTTGATTTTGCCCATTTTCTTTGGCTGTATCAAAAAAGTGGGAGTATTCATCACCTTCAGTGATAGTTCTAGTTTGTAAACTGTGATAAAATGTTTAAAATATGGTAATTAAATGCTGCAAGATCTTTCTATAAAATAAACACAACATAGCTAGAAGACGAGAAAAAAAACACATAGCTCATCAATTGATCTTAATTACTTCTTACCTTAACGCAGTGAGGCATTCATGTTTCATGGACATATAAACAAGTTAATTTCATGTCCACTTTCGTTGAATACGTGTAGGAGGAGGGTGGCAGTAAGAGTTATGATCAACACAGACTGTTTAAGACATAAGAATGCCATATTTCCCCTGATAGTAGCGCCCAGGCGCTATTCAAAGTGCAAAGGGGGTGCTCTTATTATTGTTCAAGTTTTCAATATCTTTCCCCTCTTTTCCTTATAAAATTACTATGACACCGGTATTGACTAAACCTAAACCCAACTGTATACTGAGTATATCACTGTCATCACTCTGTACCATACAGATACACATTTCCGTCTAACTTGACAATTACAACACGGGTTGGTTGCGTATGAATTAAATAATAATAAAAGATAAACTAAATAGTAAATTAAAAGAAAGGAGATAAATAAAAGCGGTAATTTGTATTCATGATGATGGCGCTTTAACGTTTATGTCATAGACCATACCAGTGTCGTAGTAAAAAAACTCCCGTAATCAAATCCATTAGCGGTAAAGACAAAAAATATTGTGTTTTTTTAAGGAACTTTTGGATTTTTGAAGAAGGTAAGGTTTCTTAAACAGGTGGGGGCGCTTCTGTTAGGGAAAGCCTATTAATAGAGGAAATACGGTACGTGACATTTTCGCAGGTTCTTAACATGAGAGGAAATCATTGTTTTTCCACTTTGGGAAGAAAACAAACCGTATCGATTTTCATGACAATCCCAGGAAGAAACACTTTATTTTACTATCTTAAATTTTTCTTTGTTTATATTTACATTGCAATGAAAATATGAACAATGCAATTCAATCGTATAATACACTTTTTGATTCCATATATATAATGGGCTGTCCTTTCTTTGAATTAAGACCATTCCATTTATGTGACAAAGTGGGGTTTGGGCGGGAAATGACTGATCAGCAGCTGGACATTGTCAACCCTTATCAGCCTGCGAGTTACTTGCAGGCTGATCTGGGTTTACAATGGACGCAAAGGCTATTGTATTCGTGGTTAGCGGGTTAAGGGTTAAGTTATGTTATGGCATTCATTGCATTTGGTGATTGGAGTATTAATCCTGTGCTGCATATTTCCCCTGGCATGGCTTGTTCTGTCATAAATTCCTTAGATACCGTTAGTAATAGTTAGTACATTTTACCTATTTGATTTAGCTAAAGATAAATATAATGATAGGATATATTAATATGCTAATGGTTGTTAGATGACATGTATAGTGTTTGTATCCTAAAGGCAACAAATAGTTTAGATCTGTCATTCAAGTTTATTTTAGTCTCCGCACTATTGTTGAATTAGGAGTATATATATCGACTATCATATTATAATCCAAGTTGTACATGTTAATATTTGTCTGAGGTTTCATATTGACTCGATTGGTTGAAATATATTTTTATTGACAACTGACACAATGTGTATTTATGCCTGTCAGAAAGCCACACATAGTCCAAAAAACTACTCTAAAATGCAATGGAGGAATGGCCAATGTGGGGGGAACTTTACGCCTGGATAAAAGTGTGCGGAGCTAGAAATAAAATGTCAGAACTATCAGTTATATGATCAGTAAACCCTTTATTTAATATTCGGACTGCACATGTATTGTCTTATAGTCCAGTTTGACATTACATCCGAAAATTACCTTCCCCTAAAGCTCTTCAGCTTTTGAGATAAGAAAAGTGTAATTTGCTCCCAAAAAGTTGGTAATGACAAATCTGAAGGAAGCAAATCATGTTATGGAACTAGGCTATAATTATGATCCTTAATTTATGCAATACAGTCGAACTTCGATAGCTCGAAGTCAGCGGGACCATAGGGATATGTTCGAGCTATCGGTGGCTTCGAGGCATCGAGGTAACGGTAAAAACCAAAATATCTAGTATCCGAATTTGTGTACCACCCGAAATAGTGTTACTTGTGTACGTGATGTACATCGTTCTCGGTCCTGTTTTTTATGTTCATGCATGTTTGTTTAAACCTCATAACGGATATATAACATGTAATTGTTACACTGAAAATACAAGAAAAACTGCAATAACTGCAATAATGTGTTTGTTTTATCATTTATTGAAAGAAATATCACACTAATATATTTTAACATACATTCCGGAAGTCCGAATAATGAGAACAAGGTAAGACTGGTTTCGGTATTTAATTAGAAAGTCAACCGTGTTTAATTTATCATAATTAACATTAAACGAAGTTCACTAAACATACATTTTATCTGTCTATTATCGCTTTTCAATCATAAATGTTCGCACCTTTAACAACCAACTTTATCTGTTTTCGCACTATGATCGAACTTGCTACAAACAAATACAAACGCGTTGATTACAATTAATATGGCCGACGTCGCATGGCAACGGATCATTACCTTCGATTAAGCGAGGTTTAAATTCACACAAAAATGGATCTTCGGACCGTAAAAAGTATTCGAGCGAGCCGGGGTATTCGAGAAATAATATTCGAATAATCGAGGTTAAATTACATTGAATTATATAGGAGTTGTGTCGGGACCGGAAAATGTGTTCGAGTTACAGATAGTATTCGAATCACCGGTGTTCGAGCTATCGAGGTTCGACTGTATATGTTTTAACAAGTGACAGGTAGTTGCGAGCATTTGTTTTTGTTGTAACAGTGTAGGTGTTTTCCCATTTGAGAATGTTGCAAATAGCCATTTCCTTCCATAATGACAGGTTCCATAGTATACAGACATTTTATTTGCGGTCAATTAAATGTTAGGAACCATGACTAAACTTGAACAGCCGTGCACGTAGACAGGTGGATATGAAGCTATCATACTACTGTATACTGTATAATCCCTAATAAATGCCCCTCCCCTAATAAATGCCTCACCCACCCCACCATTTTTTCAGAAATATATTTGTTTAAACTTAACAAAAAATGCAAGTTAATCTGTTTAATTCACAGTGGAGCACACAGAATCACTAGAAAAACCTGATGCATTAATTGATTGATTGACCGGCAGACTTTGGTTTTCTTGGTAATAATGTTTGATTTAAAAGTTAAATCATGTATTTTTGATCTCAAATAAACGGCCCCCTTTTCAAAAATGTTACACACCCCTGGCATTTATTAGGGATTATACGGTATGATTTACATTCTGTTAAATTATCATGATAACATTATTTATTATTATTATAATTTGTGACAGCATTTAATAATCTTGTTTAAGCTATAAGTTTTTAGCCTGCTAAGGGTGACTACAGCAGCTTTTGCAGCCAGTGTAAACCCAGATCAGGCTGCGAGTAACTCGCAGGCTGATCAGGGTTTACACTGTCTGGCTGCTCATCAGTCATTTAACCAAAACACCTCCTTGTAACGTAAATGGAATGGTCCAAATTTAAAGAAAGGACAGTCCATTATACATTCATAGAGGGCTAAGGGTTAATTCAGCATTTTATTCTGAGTGTTTTCATTGTTTTAAGTTGATACGAGGATTTACAAAGGTAACGTAAACATTACATTTCCATAATGTGCATTACACAATCTTGTTTTTGTTAGTATTTGTGTTTAAGTTTTACTTATGTTGATTTATCACTGGTGAAAAATTATGCATGTTCCTCACCTCTGAGTTATTTTGTTTCAGTTTTATTAGTTTTAATTTAGTTTAAAATATACTGAAAGAAGTAACGTTATTTTAAACGATATCTGCAAATGTTTTAATTTACCTGCTTTAGAGAAATTATAATTTCGTTTTTATTTCAATATAAAGGGAGATAATTTTAAAATTTAAAACTTTGGTTTGTAATTTCATTATAATGACAAGGTTAATGTCAATTGTTTTTGCGTTTTTTATCATTCGAAACCCAGAATAGTTATTTAATAAATTTTAACCCTGTTCTTGATAATATTCTTACTTTTATTGTGAAAATTTTTGTTTTATATAAATGGGAGATAAGATACTTACTTTGAATCACACATAATAAGAGAAAAACAAGAACACCTTCTGACATTCGGTTTCTTTAAGCTAGATATGCAAAACACTGTGCTAAACTTAGTTCTTTCAGTATATAGATTTTTCAGTATAAAAGATAAAGATGGATGAAAAACACTTTATATTTTTGTTTGAGATTGATCCATTCATTTTTGATGCATTATATTTTGTTGTTGTAGAGTCATGTATGGATATGTTAGTTCCCTTTTGTTTCTTTTTATTTATTAGTTTAATCTTATTGATGTATTCTTACATGAGCAAACTATGCTGTGTGACAGAGGTCACTAATAAGGCATGATGAGGTCAAAATACAAAATTGACTTAAAGCCTTCATGGTGAAGAGACTAAAGATGTTGCGTTTAAAACTTCACGCCTCTCACCACTGCGGGTTCAAATCCCACTGGGAGCTCAACTTGTAAGTAAGAAAGTGTCCATTCTTATGGATGGCAGAAGATACCCGGGAATCAGTGGGTGGTGAACCTCCACCACTAAAAATCGACCCTCATATATAGCCATAAGAGTGCTGAAAAATGGCAACATTCTGACAAATTCAAACAATACCTGGGATGATAACTCACCTGGGCGATTATTAAACCTTCAATGTCTGCTGATAAGAGTGATCAGCATAGTTTTGTCAAACCATGCAGTAAGTACCTTGTGCAAAAACAACACAACATGTGTCGCATGCATTTGAAATATCCATCATGGCCCACAAAACTTTAAGGAAATAATCTTTGTACTCCTTAGGCCATTATTATTTGATTAATGAATTTATGAACCCTACTACAATAAAATGAAAATATGAAGAAAAAAATTCCTTAGGGAGATTGATCGTTTTTATTTTTCGCTCTACTGATCAGAGATCAGCAGAGCTTATGCCATGGTGCGGCGTCCGTCCGTCCGTCCATTTGTCCGTCCGTAAACTTTTTTTTTGTAGCGACTACTCCTCTGAAACTACTGAATGGATTTTCATGAAACTTTACAGAAATGTTGCCCATGAAGTCTAGTTGAACCTAGCAAAAATTCATGTTGATGTGAAATCCAAGATGGCCACCAAATCTAAAAATAGATTTTTAAAAAACAAGTTTGTAGTGACTACTTCTTGAAAACTCTTTAAGTGATATTGATATCGGACTTTTTCTAAAATGATTAGCATGACATGATGTTGGTCCTTTACATAGAGTTATTTAGTAAAAACTTGTAGCCACTACTCCTCTGAAACTACTTGACGGATTTCCATGAAACTTCACAGGAATGTGGCTCTTGATGTCTAAATGATCCTAGCAACATTTCAGGTTGGTCGGAAATTCAAGATGGCCACCACAGCTAAAAATAGATTTTCAAAAAACAAATTTGTAGCGAGTACTTCTTGAAAACTATAAGTGATATTGATATCACTAAAATAATCAGTATGGAATGATGTTGGTCCTTGTCGAAAATTATTTTGATGTGACGTTAAACATCTTTGTTTACATAGAGTTATAGAATGAAAACTTGTAGCGACTACTCCTCTGAAACTACTTGACGGATTTTCATGAAACTTCAAACGAATGTTCCTCTTGATGTCTAATTGATCCTAGCAAAATTTCAGGTTGGCCGGAAATTCAAGATGGCCACCACGGCTAAAAATAGATTTTCAAAAAACAAGTTTGTAGCGACTATAACTTCTTGAAAACTATAAGTGATATTGATATGGGACTTTTTTCTAAAATGATCAGCATGTCATGATGTTGGTCTTTGTCGAAAATCGTTTGATTCGATATTAAACATGGCTGTCAGCGGCCATCTTTGTTTACATAGAGTTATCTAGTAAAAACTTGTAGCGACTACTCCTCTGTAACTACTTGACGGATTTTCATGAAACTTCACAGGAATGTTGCTCTTGATGTCTTATTGATCCTAGCAAAATTTCAGGTCGGCCAGAAATTCAAGATGGCCGCCATGGCTAAAAATAGATTTTCAATATACAAGTTTGTAGCGACTACTTCTTGAAAACTATAAGTGATTATTGATATGGGACTTTTTCTAAAAAGATCAGTATGACATAATGTTGATCCTTGTCAAAAATTATTTTTGATTGACGTTAAACATGGCCACCAGTGGCCATCTTTGTTTACATAGAGTTATATAATGAAAACTTGTAACGACTACTCCTATGAAACTATTTGACGGATTTTCATGAAACTTCACAGGAATGTTGATCTAGCTATCAAAAACCTATCAGTAGAGCTTCAAGGTCATTGACCTCTTGTTATTTGATCTTTTCCAGTTTACTGGAACATTTCATTCTTTTCTTCCTTTCAAAACAATAAAAATATTTCTTTTCTCCCTCCTACAGCACATCTACGTCTTAATGGTTCATAAAACAAATAATCAAAAAATAATGGCTTTATTGTTATCCTTCATTCATTGAAATGTTATATTTTGAAGCCATCCATCTTTGCCAAGGTAAATATGATTTACAACCACAAGAAAATATTATTTTTTGATCACATTAACTTTTTTCTATCTCTATAATGTTTGAGAAACACCTCCATTTTAAATGTCTCCTCCTTCTATACTGTTTTGAAATTTTGAATTTTGTGACAGTTTAACAGTCGTTTAATAGCCATACATATTTTAATGGTGGTGCTAGCAGATCTGTTAGTCACGATTTGCGAATATTACATGACTGATATATACTTTTGCAAAAATCTAAATTACAAGACTGGTTACAATATCCCGTTGTTAACACATTTCGTTGTTTTTGAAAGTTTTACTAACAAATGAATTGAAATAAAATTGAATTGTGTCACATTTTTGACCACTTAATGTCACATGACTGATTTTTGATATGCACTATTTAATAGTTGCAGGTTGCAGAAATGTTGCCAAGTATGTTGGAATCCAGTATAATTGATCTACTTTGGTTCTAACTTATAGTGAGGCAATGACCGCTACTGACTTTAGGGTCAGTAGGTAAAAGGTCACTGTGAGCTGATAATGAAAAATAGTTTCCCCTCAATAACTGAATGAATGCACTCAAATGCTTCAAACATTATACATACATTGATTGTCATTGATGAAAGTACAACCCCTATTGGTTTTGCGGAGTAGGTCACGGTCACAGTGACCCAGTAATGAAATGTTGTTTCTGCTCCATAACTTGTGAAACTTTTTATCCACCATCTTCAAAATGTAACATTTTGAATGCCGTTAGTGAGGAAATGACTGCTACTGATTTTGGGGTCAGTATGTCAATGGTCGAGGTTAGTGAGGAAATGACTGCTACTGATTTTGGGGTCAGTATATCAAAGGTCAAGGTTAGTGAGGAAATGACTGCTACTGATTTTAGGGTCAGTATGTCAAAGGTCAAGTTCACTGATGTGATAATGCAAAAATGTTTCCGCTCAATTTCTTGTGAAGTGATGCACCCCAGTTCTCAAACTTTATACAGTGTCCTTGATGATTGTCCTTAGGGTCAATAGGTCAAAGTTTAAGGTCACTGTGAACCAGTAATGGAATATTGTTTCTGCTCCATATCTTGTGAAGGGTTTTATCCACCGTCTTCAAAGGTGAATGTCACAGTTACCTAATAATGTAAACAAATTTCTGCTCAATATTTTGTTATTATTAATTGTGATGGATTGCACCCACCTTCTTCAAATTTGTTAGTTAGATTGTATTTGGTGAGATAATACCTATTGAGCGTTAATCCTATTTAATTTTGAATCATTTTAGTTAAAAGGTCAAGGTTATTGTGAATAAAAACATTGTTCAGCTTATAAACTGTGAAGGATTGCTCCCACTGTCTTTAAATTGTATCTTTTGATTTTCCCTGGTAAAGCAATGACCCCTGTTGAATATGGGGTCATAGGTAAAAGGTCATGGTCACACTGTGATTCTATAATGAAAAAGCATGTTTATTACTATTACTGGTTATTGTGCTACAAGAAAGGTGACACAAATGTATCGACCAAAAGCAGATTTCTTGATAAATATTAATAAATGGATTATTTATAATATTTTATTAAAAAAATAATTTAATATTTGTAATGTTGCACACATTTTGTTGTTAAATAGTCTGTACAGCGGTAAGCGGTATCGTAAGAAAAGTGGGAATTTATTGTAACAGCCTTTTTTTAATGCCGATTCATAATAATTATTCATGTATTATATGCCTTCATAAACCACCATTCTTGTTATTATACCAGTCGTCGATACTTGCATCAAAGGTAACGTCATTGTAGTCCACAGATATATTTGTTCTGCACACCCTATTGCTATGATTCCTTGCTAACATGTCAAGTAAAATGAATGTTTGATTTCTATCAAGATTTGGCACAAAGTTTTGGAATTAATTTAATAAGTGTCTTGCATGGGATTAAAGAAGAAAAAAAGGGGCTTGTGCTATTTTTTCTCAAACCCTCTTAAAATGTTGATTCTCTGTTCTTCGATCGAGGCAGTGTATCGAACCTCATAAAGGGTAAAATTTAGTGAGATTGATTTTGGCTGAAAACTGTCATTTCAATTGTACCAATGGATTCTTTACATTGTATTGGGAAATAAAGTAGTTTTGGATAAATGAAATTTGGAGGGTCGAAGAAATGGTGAAAGGTATATAGAATGAGAACACTAGTTTACTTGACCTATCGATGATAACATTTTAATATAATTGCTTGTCTTTTGACTTACGAGTTACTTTATATTTTTAAGTTTATTCAGTTTCAGATTATACTTTTTATAGATTAGAATTGATGATGTGTAAGTTTAACATTGCTTTTTCACATATTTATTTACATATACAGCTTTCATAAATAAATAATTCTTTCTTTTTTCATCTTTCTGCATCACATGGTTAATTAATAGTGTCACATTTAATTATCATCATTTACGTCACATATTGTAACATGCATAGACATTAATTTTGTCTTCTGAATCACATATTGAATTAACAGTAGAGATTAATTTTCATCTTTCTGCATCATGCATTTTGACAGACACATAATTTTTCATATTTCTGCATCATGCATTGTGACACATCAATTTTCATATTTCTGCATCATGCATTGTGACACATCAATTTTCTTATTTCTGCATAACGCATTGTGACATAGAAACATAATCTTTTCATATTTCTGCATCATGCATTGTGACACGTCATTTTTCATATTTCTGCATCACGCATTGTAACATATAGACACATCATTTTGCGTATTTCTGCATAACGCATTGTGACATGGACACGTTATTCGCTGTTTCTGCCTCACGCATTGTCACATAGACACAGTAATTTTCATATTTCTGCATCACGCATTGTCACATCAGGACACGTCATTTTTCATCTTTCTGCATCATGCATTGTGGCGTAGACACATCATTTTTCATATTTCTGCATCATGCATGTGACATAGACACAGTAATTTTCATATTTTCTGCATCATGCATTGTGACATGGACAAAGTAGTTTTCATCTTTCTGTATCATGCATTGTGACATAGACACAGTAATTTTCATATTTTCTGCATCATGCATCGTAACATGGACACAGTAATTTTCATCTTTCTGCATCATGCATTGTGACATAGACACGTCTTTTTTCATCTTTCTGCATCATGCATTGTGACATAGACACATTATTTTTTATCTTTTTGCATCATGCATTGTGACGTAGACACGTCATTTTTCATCTTTCTGCATCATGCATTGTGACATAGACACATTATTTTTCATCTTTCTGCATCATGCATTGTAACGTAGACTTCATTTATTTTCTTTCTGCATCACGCATTGTGACGTAGACACGTCTTTTTTTTCTTTTCTGTATCATGCATTGTGACATAGACACAGTAATTTTCATATTTCTGCATCATGCATTGTGACATAGACACATTATTTTTCATCTTTCTGCGTCATGCATTGTGACATAGACACGTCATTTATTTTCTTTCTGCATCATGCATTGTGACGTAGACACGTCTTTTTTTTTTTCTGTATCGTGCATTGTGACATAGACACAGTAATTTTCATATTTCTGCATCATGCATGATTCATCTGTTATGTGTTCACATGCTGTAGACTGATCCTCTAACATAGACACTCATCTTCATATTTTATCTTTGTGTGGCTGTAAAAGTTATTTTTTACAACTTTTTACGTTACTGTTTATTGTGTTTTGGGAATTTAGGCACTGATCGAACAATCAAATGAATCAATCGTTATTTCCGAGAGGTTCGAAAAAAAACGTATTGAAAGAATTATCAAAATCGGATGATAGTCAAAGAATATTTGATCATTTGAAGGTTCTTTTGAAATGGATATGGAAGTCGCCATTTTGAGAACTATGGCATCATACCGGTAGTTCTAAATTTCCATATATGGAATATTTCTAAATATGATAATTTACTGATTTTTAGGAAGAAAATCATAGCTGCAACTGTTTGAAAAAAAGCACCTCTACCAAAGTGTTATAATGTATTATGTATGACCAGTAAAATGTTTTGCATTTATTTGCAGTGATTTTCTTTGCTTTAAATGAAATTTATTAATTTGCCAAATATGGTAATTTAGAACTATGACGTCATAGTTCTCAAAATAGTGGCTCCAATATCCGTTTCAGAACGTCCTTCAGATGATTCTTCGGATGGTTGTAATTATCTTCTTAGCGAAGTGCAGTGGTGTAGTGAGTGTCCCCTGGCCCCGTCATACCAAAGACAGTAAAAATGGCAGTAGATACTTGTTAGGCTTGCTTGACGAGCAGATAATGGGTTGTACAGAATAAAATGTCTCATTAATAATTGAATTGAATTTAATGTTGTTTAACGGCTCATCACTATGTCTACATTCCTGTTGGCAGACACTCTGGACTCTAGAAATATTAATTCTTTTTCATTTGCTCTTAGAAATATTAATTCTTTTTCATTTGCTCTAAGAAATATTCTAAGAAATATTTATTCTTTTTCATTTGCTCTAAGAAATATTAATTCTTTTTCATTTGATCCAAGAAATATTAATTCTTTTTCATTTTCTCTAAGAAATATTAATTATTTTTCATTTACTCTAAGAAATATATATTTTTTTCATTTGCTCTGAGAAATATTAATTATTTTTCATTTGCTCTAAGAAATATTCTAAGAAATATTTATTCTTTTTCATTTGCTCTAAGAAATATTTTAAGAAATATTTATTCTTTTTCATTTGCTCTAAGAAATAATTATTTTTTTTTCATTTGCTCCAAGAAATATTAATTCATTTGCATAAAGCATCCCGGCATTCAGTGATGATTTTGAACAGTTGTTAAGGTCACAAAGTCTTGACAAAATCAATGCATTTCTCAAGTAGCTTTAACAATTTCGGGAACGGTGACCTTTATTATAAAGAAAACTAATTTTAAAATTATTTAGATATATACCAGTAAGTTTTTTTTTTATGAACCAAGCCTTTCAATTAAGGATCCAGAATGTTTAGGTTTAATTGATTAATTCTCTATTTGGTGAAGTGGGGAACATTAATACACATTTTTCAGCTTGTTGCAAAACTTCTGAAAACAAAAGTTTCTGTATCTGTGTATAATCAAAATAAGTTGAAGGAAAATGACTTGAATCTGTTAAAGGGACACATGGAAGTCTTGAAGTATTTGAAATGGGTGTCTCGATTTATGTATCCAGTATCACTTTTACTTTAACCCTGGTTACATTTAAATAAATCAAATTTTATGTATTCACTATTTCATCTTATTATACTATACCGGTAAGTTTTAATATATTACTGGTGCAATAATATCAGAAATTAATAATATGCAGAAACATATATATGGCTTAATACAATTCTTATAATTAACTTTAATGATTGAACAAATGCAATTGATGCAGAAAACTAACGGGACGCCGATAGTTTTTGAAAAAAAAACAAGATTGTCACGTGTCCGTTTAAACCAAAACAATATGTGAGACCCTTGCATGTGTTTTCACATGTGTTAAAGTGTGAGTGAGTTATTTTGCACTTCCTGTTTGTTGTCACCATATTTTATTTGCCTATTATAGTGTATATATACTGAAAGGCAAAAGAAACGCAGGGTGCGTATTTCCGCTATATATTGTATGTTTAATATGCTACTGCTAATCGAATGGTACAGGGCGACATTAGGCCTGTCCATTTAGAAAGAAGGTTTAAACAGCACTGAACACACCAATGGTTACCCCTTTAAAGTTTCATTATCGTCAGAATGCGCATTTGGCTCAAGCAGGTGAGCAAACTCAGGCTTTAAATGTTGCAATCACTTAACATTAAATACAGAACTGAACTGGCTCAATTTTTCAAAGAGGAACTTCAGCATTTATGAATTTCTTGTTACAATGTGTACTGCGATTAAAACGTCTACAACATCACAGTTGTGTCCTTTCTCTAACTAACTGCACTTTTTTTTTTTACAAAACATCTTGGGATTTCCTTGGAATATATATGGAATTAAGTGTGCAGTATATGCAATATATAGCGGAAATACGCACCCTGCGTTTCTTTTTCCTTTCAGTATATATCCGATTGTCCTTGATTGATTTTGACTACTTCTCACCAGATTTACTAACAATATGTGAATAACTGCAGGTAGCTAGGAGCTGTTTGGTTGTTTAAGGCAAAGAAAGTGTTTGTTAGTTACATTATTGTAACACAAAATGAAGAGCATCTAAGAACAAATTATACATCAATGGAACTGTTTTTCCCTTGCTGCCAATAAAACTTTTTAAGTTGTAAAAATCAGGTGAAAAGAAATTATTTTACCGTCAAATTGTATGTTTAAAAAAAAAATCTGTTTATAGGAACATTCAACACAATTTTGGGTCGAACCTAATTGAACAAAAATACTCTATCAATCTCAACTTTCCGATGCTATATTTTTTTCTTTTTTGATCGAATGTCAGAAGTGAAAAAACCATTTACCACTAGAAAAGCCTGTTTTCCGGATACATAATTTATTAAGGTATACTATTTCAAGGGCTCAGTGCAAAACTATTGTATCTAGTTCTGTGTTATATATATATTTACAGTAGCTTTGCATTCACTACTGAATTTCTAAAATTGCCTAAAAAACTTTGGCTCAAACATATTTCGCCCCAACAACAAGTTCCTGCTGAGTTCTTAAGAGATTTCAGCCTCAGGATTGTGATCTAAGTAAGAGATTGTGTATACACAGTATTTCTTACCGTTTTAATTTTATAAATATTATATACCGTATAACCCCTAATAAATTAAATACCCCTTCTCTAATAACCAATCACCCACAGCTCCCAACCCACAACACCATTTTTTCAGAAATATATTTTTTAAAACTACCAAAATAGTTAATATGTCTGTTTCCTTCACAATGGAATTTTCAACATCAATAGAAAAGCATTGATTGATTGATATGCAGACTTTGGTTTTCTTGGTTAAGAAAATAATTAAATAATGTCTGATTTAAAGGTTAAATTATGTATTTTTGGTATCAAATAAATGCCCCCTTTTTCAAAAATGTTACACACCTGCCAGGGCCCCGTTTTATAAAATAACTTACGACCATTTGATCGTAAATGAATTTCTTAAATGCTTCACTCTAAGTTACACTTTTCAAATATACGTGATTTCATTTCATTTTCTTATACATGTGATATTTCTGCACTAGGTGCATACATACTTCTCTACATTGAATGCTTAGGTGAAAACAGAGAATGATTTTAAAATTTGAGACTTATCGTAAGATGTTTAATAAAACAAGGCCCTGGAGATGTTTGTTAGGGATTATACAGTATACATGCATTTTGGACATGGCTTTAAGCATGGACCTATATATAGTTAGGTGATATAGTTATTACTGCTCTGAAACTACTTGACAGATGTTCATGAAACTTCGCAGGAATGCTGATCTAGCTATCAAAATCTATCAGTAGAGCTTCAAGGTTATATTTTAAGTTATATAAAAATACTATTTAAAGTCATCAGCATGGCATGTACTTAGTCCAGAATGCAATTCATTGTTAATCACACCTCAAGACCAGACTTCTTTTTGGTCACCATCTTTGTAAACACACATTAAAAATGATGTTTTGTATGAGATCACAGCGATCTTTCATCATCAAGGCCATAGTGCCCATGGTGCCGTATGTCTCATTTTGAGTATTGTATACAGTGTTGATTCAGTAAAAAAATATCATGTAGAGCTCATAATTTATTCCACTTCCTGAAGGAGGTCATGTGACCAAATATTTGGATAAACAGAGTTACTGTTACTAGTGTACTAAGTAAAGTTATACATTCCCAAATGGAAAACATGGAAAAATATTCTATTTAGGCCAGAGTTTCTTTTTATTTTTCATTTCTTAGACCCTCCGACTCTAATTTTTTGTAAAATGAAAAATAAAAAACTGTTTAAAACACAAAAAGAATAGTAAGAAAAGTAACTGGTATCTGTATTTTGGTCCCACATTTCAAATGACCAAGAGATTATGTTTAAATTAACATAAAATTAGAAGACTATGTTATATAGATTTTTCCTGGCCAGTGTTTTACAATGTAAATAACATCATTACAAGATACATGTACACACTTCTTCTGTGAAAACTTTTCAGAAAAAAATAAGAAAAAAAAAAAATGGCCTTATTAATCTGGCAATAATATATTAAATGTCATTTTGCAGATAAATAAGCGTCTTTTAAGTACGCAGAGGTCAAGCCGTTCTCCACATGCCCGCAGAGCAATGCATGCAGGGGGACGTAACTCTGTTTTGTCTTCTGGAGCCGGGAGCCAGCATGGCAGTACTACAGGTATGTATCCCCTTACAGGCCCATTAGTCAGATCAGAGGGCTATAGGTAGTCATACCTGGTATCATGATTGACATTAGGTCAAAAATTAAAAAAATATTGAGTTTATTAAACCCCAAGCTGCAAGATATAAACTGAAGTTTTTCCAAGAGACAATTTTCAGATCATTTTATATATTATGCTACTCAGAGAGGTTTAATCATGTTTTTCTAAATTATGCAGCAATTTTAAACCAAACATTTGGCTACATATATTTTTTAATTAAAAAATATATTAATTTACTACACTTTCTTAACAAAAATCATTATCCTAACTTTTGAATTATGGGGCATCTATTAATAGCTGTACCTGTAAAAAATAAGAGCAGTGATTGGTCTGGAGGCTATCATCATTATCTTGTAGACGACAACATTGTGTGTGCAGCTGCTAGTTTACTGTAGTTATACACTGCTGACAGGACCCTTCCATTACGTGGTCCTGCTTTAATCCCATTAAGAGATCGCAAAGCTAATATTAGCAGGACTTTATAACGGATATTTTGAAAGAAGACGTTTAAAAACAATTTTTACTGAAAAAGTGCAATAACCTGTTTAAATTTACCTGTTAATTGTTAGCTCGACTATTCGAAGAATAAGAGAGCTTGTGTAATCACCCTGGCGTCGAAACTCCCCCCACTCGAAACTCTTTTTTTTTATTTTTTTTTTACATATTTCTGTGTTGTTTTAGTCACTTCTTACACGCTTCTTACACATATATGTTGCCCTCCGCCACCCCCAGCCTCTCCCCCAGCCTCCCACACCCCCACCCCCGCTCAAAACTAGATATTGTTTTTGATTTTTTTTTAACATATTTCTGTGATGTTTTGGTCAATTCTTACATAGCTGTGTTGTGCCCCCCACCTCCCCCCACTCCCCACTGGAAACTGGATTTTTATTTTTTTATTTTTGATTTTTTTACATATTTCTGTGTTGTTTTGGTCAATTCTTATGCCGAGTTTCTATACAAGCCCCATCCCCCAACCCCACCGCACATTGTTTTAGCCTTGTTTTCTGATGTTATATACTAGCTATATAATTTACTATTCTCTGAAAAATCGAATAGTCAAGCTGTTCTCCGACAGCTCTTGTTTTAATTTTACAATATTCAAACTTTTGAAGCTGAAATTGAGGCTTTATTGCATACCCCATCCAACCCCGTTTTCGCTTCTTTGAGAAGGGGTTGGATGGGGTATGAAAGTTAATACTCGGACCACGTAATGCAGTAATGGGCAGTGCTATATATAGCAATGATTTTTACAATGGATTAGGTACTAATTGGGATCAATTACGTCACTTGCCTTGCCAGTATCTTGAGTGGGGTTTGGTCTCCGGCTCAGTATGACTTTTGTGTAAAAGATCGTAAGTTTGCTGGTTCCGTACCTAAATGTTATAAAAACAGATCAAAAGTCGTTCTTGGATGTTTTTCAGTCAACATAATGGCATTCTTAAATAAAATGTTCAATAACAACTAAATATTTATATTAGTATGTTTTTTCTCTCTGTAATTTTCCAGAACAAAGTGCATGAGTTTTAATGTTAATTTACTTATATAATAAACTCACCTTAAAGTTTTTCAGTCAATAAACATGTATAGAGGATATTTGCTGGTTTGGAGTGAATATAGGATTTATTTTCATGAAGAAGTGGGAAAGAAACTTTTAAAATACTTGATCATAACCAATTTCAATAAACTCTGACTCATTATCTTATTCATCTGATTTCCAAGTAACCTGATATAATTTTCATACCAACCTTCTGAACAAATCTCAGATTTTAGGGCAACGGGCGAGAGAGCGCTTGAATCTACCCCTGTAGATTACTACAATGTAATATGCTATCTGATAAAATCTTTCCTCTGACTTACTATAGCTTTATTGACCCTTCTTTCAGAGAGAGAACAGTCCCCAAGCCCCAAAAATAATCCAGCAACTCTAGCCTCCTTCATAACTCCAGAAAAACTAGCATGCTTAATAAAACCAACATTAACTCAGAAACCGCTAACTAACTCCTTCCCCTTTCCTCGCATTGTTGCCTCGCCCTCTCCTCTCTCACCCACTAAAACTCAGTCTTTTGGACTTGGAGATGCAGCGTCAAGTATGGGACAGTTTCTCGAGCTGAAGATGCGAGGAGGTAGGATTTCTGATGTGTGTTTGGACTCCCCAACATTTCACGGAGTGTTCACTTTTATTGTATGATCACTTCCCTCTAACATTGTGTTATAAATTCGTTTTACACTGATGGTTAAACCAAGTTTTAAGATGAGAGGAGGTTGGATTTCCGAACGCTTGATACCCAGTGTTGGACTTCACAACATTTCACGGAGTGTTCACTTTTATTGTATGATCACTTCCCTCTAACATTGTGTTATAAATTCGTTTTACACTGATGGTTAAAACAAGTTTTAAGATGAGAGGAGGTTGGATTTCCAAACGCTTGATACCCAGTGTTGGACTTCCCAACATTTCACGGAGTGTTCACTTTTATTGTATGATCACTTCCCTCTAACATTGTGTTATAAATTCTTTTTACACTGATGGTTAAAACAAGTTTTAAGATGAGAGGAGGTTGGATTTCCGAACGCTTGATACCCAGTCTTCGACTTCACAACATTTCATGGAGTGTTCACTTTTATTGTATGATCACTTCCCTCTAACATTGTGTTATAAATTCATTTTACACTGATGGTTAAAACAAGTTTTAAGATGAGAGGAGGTTGGATTTCCGAACGCTTGATACCCAGTCTTCGACTCCCCAACATTTCAAGCAGTGTTCACTTTTATTGTATGATCACTTCCCTCTAACATTTGTGTTATAAATTCATTTTACACTGATGGTTAAAACAAGTTTTAAGATGAGAGGAGGTTGGATTTCCGAACGCTTGATACCCAGTCTTCGACTCCCCAACATTTCAAGCAGTGTTCACTTTTATTGTATGATCACTTCCCTCTAACATTTGTGTTATAAATTCATTTTACACTGATGGTTAAAACAAGTTTTAAGATGAGAAGAGATTGGATTTATCACGTGATAACCAAAATCAGACTTCCTAACATTTCACGTGGTGTTCACTTTTATTGTCTCGCCCATGATAGTGGGTAGCGAGACATAGCAGTCGCTTTTCCAGTGGCGGCGGACGCTTTTTAAATCGACTATATCTCAACAACTGCTGCTCGAATTCTGAACCTTTGTAAGATGCTTTGTTGGGTTAAGGGATATCACGTAATGCCCAAATTACCAAGATCAAGGTCATATTTGCGTTATTTTCTCAAAACTTAACCTTGGTTAGGTAACTTAACCTCAGTCAACCTTGTTGTATGTGATTGCCTCATTTTTAGCTCTACTGACCAAGGGTCGTCCGTCCATCGTTAACTTTTGTCTCGTTAAGACGATAGGACCTTCCTTTTTCGTCTGATCTTTACCAGACTTTACCAGATTGTTAATATCAATGAAAGCTCGGGCAAGTTCGAAAATCAGCCAGATCTGACCACTAACAGCGGAGTTATGGCCCTTGATTTAGTTAGAAATTCTATATTTTGCCTCGTTAAGACGATAGGGCCTTCATTTTTAGCTCGACTGATCAAAGATTAGCAGAGCTTATGCCGTGGTGCAGCGTCCGTCCGTCCGTCTGTAAACTTTTTTTTGTAACAACTACTCCTCTGTAACAGTTACTACTGTTCGGATTTTCATGAAACTTCACAGGAATGTTGCTCTTGATGTCTAGTTGATCCTAGCAAAAATTCAGGTCAGCCGAAAATTCAAGATGGCCACCACTGCTTAAAATAGAATTTAAAAATGCGATTTTGTGGCGACTACTTCTCAAAAACCGTAAGCGATATTGATTTGAAACCTTTACCGAAATGACTGGCACGACATGTAGATGATCCTAGCCAAAGTTAATTTTGATTGGATGTCAAACATCTTTGTTTACATAGAGTTATATAGGAAAAACTTGTGGCGACTACTCTCTGAAACTACTTGACATATTTTCATGAAACTTTACAGGATGTTGCTCTTGATGTCTAGTTGATCCTAGCAAAAATTCAGGTTGGCCGGAAATTCAAGATCGACGCCATAGCAAAAAAATGATTTTAAAACTTCGATCTTCTGAAAAACCATGAGATATTGATTTGGAACCTTTACCAAAATGACTGGCACGACAAGTAGTTGTTCCTAACAGAAGTTCATTGTGATTGGATATCAAACATGGCCACCAGCAGCCATCTTTGTTTGCATAGTTATATAGGAAAAACTTGAAGCAACTACTTGACTACTTGACGGATTTTCATGAAAACTTCACAGGAATGTTGCTCTTGATGTCTAGTTGATCTAAGCAAAAATTCAGGTTGACCAGAAATTCAAGATGGACTCCACGGCTAAAAATAGATTTTAAAAAACAAGTTTGTAGCGACTACTTCTTGAAAACTATAAGTGATATTGGTATGAGACTTTTTCTAAAATTATTAGCATAACATGATGTTGATCCTTGTCGAAAATTATTTTGATTCGATATTAAACATGGCCGCCAGTCGCCATCTTTGTTTACATAGGGTTATATAGTAAAAACTTGTAGAGACTACTCCTCTGCAACTACTTGAAGGATTTTCATGAAATTTCACAGGAATGTTACTCCTGATGTCTAATTGATCCTAGCAAAATTTGAGATCGGCCGGAAATTCAGGATGGCCACCTCAGGCATGGCTAAAAATAGATAGTAAAAAGTTTTGTAGCTACTATTTCTTGAAAACTATAAGTGATATTGATATGGGACCTCTTCTAAAATGATCAGCATGACATGACGGTGATCCTTGTCGAAAATTATTTTAATTCGACATTAAACCTCGCCGCCAGCGGCCATCTTTGTTTACATAGAGTAATATAAAAACTTGTAGCGACTACTTCTCTGAAACTACTTGATAGATTTTCACGAAACTTCACAAGAATGTTGATCTAGCTATCAAAAACCTATCAATAGAGCTTCAAGGTCATTGACCTATTGTTTCATATTCCTACCATTTCATATACGGTTTTCCGAAGTGGGCGAGACACCCTCAGACCGAGGTCTTGTTGTATTATCGTTCACCTTTAACATTGTGTTTTAAATTAATTGTACACTCGCAGAAGCTATTTTTCATTCAATCTTTTTCAAACTTGACCAGATTGTTGATATCAATTAAAGCTCGGCCGTGTTAGTAAACAAGCCAGATCGGGACCATTTACACCGGAGTTATATAATATATGCTATAATTTGGCCTCGTTAACATGATAGGGCCTTCATTTTTCATCCAATCTTTTTCAAACTTGACCAGAATGTTGATATCAATGAAAGCTCGGCCGAGTTAGTAAACAAGCCAAATCAGACAATTTACACCGGTGTTATGGCCCTTGATTTTCTGAAATATGTTATAATTTGTCCTCGTTAACAGGATAGGGCCTTCATTTTTATCCGATCTTTTTATACGCCTATCGACCAATCGCCCCAGTAACAACGGAGTTATGGCCATACATAATCTTAATGAGTACCAAGCCTAGTTGGGCATGTCATCACCATATTCCGGTTGAATGATAGTTTGGCAGAGTTATGGCTCTTTTAAGGTTTTAATACACAAACTTTGTCCCGACTAGTTCTCCTAATCCTCTGGCCGGATATTAAAGAATCTTGGCGGGTATTTTGAGTATCAAGCCCAGTGGCACATGTCATCTCTGTGTCCCAGTTGAATTAATTTTGGCAGAGTTATGGCCCTTTAAAGGTTTTAATACACTAATTTTGTACAGACTAGTTCTCCCAAACCTCTGGCCAGATTTCAGCGATATCTGGCAGGGATGATTAGTACCAAGTCTTGTTGCGCATGTCATTGCCATGTTCCGATTGATTGATTTTTTGACAGAGTTATGGCCCCTTATACACAAACTTTATCTTTAGCCAGTAGAGCATCCACAGGCCCTCTTGGGCCTCTTGTTTACAATACAGATGAAGGCTATATCACTCCTTTCATGTAAATAAACTATAGCTGGAACAGTCTGCTAAATGACATTGCAAAATTTGGATGATCTAACTTTGGTTTTGAATGCAAATTTGTTTTTGGTGGTAATCTAGGGCATGTCATACTAGGATGACGTAAGCAATATGGAAACCTTCGATTTACATACATTTTGAGTTAGGCTGCGAAGCAGTGTACGAGATGTTGTGATTGCATCCATGTTATGTGATAAAATAGTTGATTCATACTTTGGTTTAGATTATAATGAAATATTTCATGAGTGATCCAGGCGTGTTTTTACGAATGATATTCTGAGTAAAGTATATGAGTGAAAACACTTACAAGTCTATTACTGGGTAAATATATTTCATTAAAAAAATACACTGTTGAATGAACTGCTTTTTACATTTTAAAAACAGTTAGTGTATGGTTTGGACCAAGGTTTGTTCACTTTTTTAAACACTCTCAGCAAATGAAGTTGACGTCATTGATAATTTTATCGGTGTTATGACTCACTGCTAGGAATTATTTCTTTTAGGGTTAGTTAAAAACATTTGTTATCTTCAAGAATTTGTTATTGTTCCTTATTGACATTTAATAACTCCATTTAACATTTTCCACATACCCACATCTTTAATATCTTGTGTATATTTAACACTGCAGTGGGCGATTTAGCGAGCAGATGTCAGATTGTAAATGTCTCATCCGAAGGACTTGTCAGATTTGAAATAGTTTTTACTTATTTCGAGAATTAATCTAACTTCAGTCATGGCCGAGCCAGAACACACGATGATCCCTGGATTATTAAATCGAGATCGCAGGCTGATCAGGGTTTACAATGTCTGGCTGCTGATCAATCATTTCCCCCCAAAACACCCCTTTGTCACATAAATGGAATGGTCTCAATTCAAAGACAGAACAGTCCATTATATATGTAGCGGGTTAAGGGTTAAGCATAAAATCATAATGAAAAGAATCTTATATTACAACTACTGATATCATGAAACTCATTTTTTCAAAAGTAAGTATTTTTTTAGCGAAGACTTGTTTCAAATCATGTTTGTTATAACAGTGTCATGATTCTTTTTAGATTATACCGCACATATTTTGATATAAAACCTTTATATTAATGATATGAAGTAAAATATGAAATTAGTTTTGTATCCTGTAAAACAAACAGAATTGTACCAATGTAGGTTTATGCATTACTGACTATAGCTAGCGAGCCGGTGTGTTTTACAAATAGAGGATCTTACATGAGTACTCATTCATTATTGAATTTATTAAACGAGTTGGCAAAATGGTATAATGCATGGCTCTTGCCAGCATTTCGTCTCTTCAGAAGTCAACAGTCCGTGAGATTTGTTCATCTCACTGAAAAAATTGTGAATTGAAAACAAATTTAAAAGCTATTAAATTACATTTTCTACTTTATTTTATCATCAAATCAAATCCATCCTAAATGTATGAAAATATTTGATAAAAGCTCCATTATACCTTATTTGATTTTGGACAAATCTCCCCTAAAACATTCTTAAATCGCCCAGACTGCGGCTTCAAAAGTATCACATGTTTGTTATATGCAAGCAGTTTTAAAGTCTAATGGTCGATATAAACTTACAGCTGTGTGTCCCTTTAAATGAAGAAGAGTGTGTCTCACTCATTATGTATTGCCCAGTATGCTTCATAATTGCTTTAACAATTGATAATTAAAAGGCTTCTAGTATATCAGTAGCGTAGCTACCTATTGGGCCAAAAGGCCTGCACATAATTTGCACATGCAGGGTTGAAAAATATAACTGTTACAATGAAATAATAGTGTATGAATTTGTTGAATTTTGAAGTGTGATTTTTCCTAAATTTATATCTAAATATATGCCAAAATGCACCAGAGACGTCCTACGTTTCCAAATCTTCCGGGGAAGCATGCCCGGACCCCAATAGAAATAGTCGGGCCTGCACATCAGAAAAGATCTAGCTACGCCCCTGTATACAAGTGAGTTTTGAATATTTCAACATATGGGTTAACTTTAAAACACTGCTTTTTCAGGTTTAAATAACTTGACAAATCAGATGTCATTGCTGGGTGTGCGTAACGAGACGGACCCATTATCCCCGAGGTTGGAAGAGGAAGAGGATCAGGCGTACAATAAAAGTTTGTACAGTCACTTCATTGTTTATCGTCCTTCATTGTTTATTATCACTTCGTTGTTTATCGTCACTTCATTGTTTATCATCACTTTATTGCTTATCGTCACTTCATTGTTTATCGTCACTTTATTGTTTATCGTCACTTTATTGTTTATCATCATTTTATTGTTTATCGTCACTTTATTGTTAATCGTCACTTCATTGTTTATCGTCACTTTATTGTTTATCGTTACTTCATTGTTTATCATCACTTTATTTTCATCATTACTCTATTGTTTATCATCACCAACACTTTATTGTTGATCGTCACATTATTGTTTGGGGTGCTTGTTTCTGTCAAAGGCTTTTCAGCATTGATATGCACAATTTCAACAGCATCTAAATAATTAATATAATGTTCAGTTCTTGTAGAACTGGTACTTTAAGGGTATTTGTTAAAATACCTTAGTTTTGAAAATCAGTTACGAAATACATATTGTTTTTAATTTCAACTTTTTTGACAGAGCTTTACCCATGTCATGTTTATATTGCGGGACAGCAGTAAATCTCAAGTATCAACATTTTGCTATAAATCTCTCGGAGTGTCTTCTGTGCCTGTGTGACCTACTTTCTCCTAAACAAAAGTCACGTTCAGTATTCTGTGTAAATCCAAAATAATGCTTCCCGAATGAACTAGAATGGTGATAAATACCCCAGCTTAAAGTCAAACAAAGGGCCATAATTATTTAATAAACTGGACGTGACGGGACGGGACTCGACAAATGTGTTACACGGCAGGATGCAACGCAACGCAAAAAAACGTGTTATACGTCGGGACGGTATGGACAACATGATTCTTATATATATCCTGTATAATAACATTGAATAATCTCCCACATGTAAGTGTAATGTTGACTTTATGACCTGGTGAACTGGTATTTCAGGTATTTTCAAGTTTTTAGATGAATATTACGAGAGTCTGAAGGTCGAAGATGAAAAGAAAAAGAAACTGGAGGAAGAAGAAGACAACAAGTCTTCATCGTCGACTCCTCCGGCTACACCTGCTGTAGATGGTAAAAATGAGAAGAAGGAGAAATGGTGAGTGATGATGACAATGATTATGATGAGGATATTGTTGAGAATGATATGTAGGACTCGCACCACTATTATCTCCCTTGAATATGAATTAAGGAGGTAGATAAAAAAAAACAAGTTTGCTTTTCTACATTTTACAGGATACATTGATTTATCTTTACCAGGTTCTAAATCTACAGCATATTAGGAAGAGATCACAGAAAAATGCCTGTTGATATAAGATTTCTAGCTAATTCTGCCTCATTTTACACACCATGGGTCTAATCACCACGGGGTTGTATTTTTGTCTAAATTTTGATAGGTGGCAAACATGAAATTAAAAAAAGTTCAATCTGGTAAATATTTGTTTAATGTGTTTTAAATTGCAGATATTGGATCAATGAAAAATTTAAGCATATGTTGTAAAATCTGTTCATCTCTATGCCACGAACAAAAACATTACAATGGGACCCTATGGAAAATTAATTGTGGTGTAAGACGTGTATGTTGTTAGTAACAAAGCTGCTGCTGATACTGATGTTAATGATGTTGGAATGATGATGATGATGATGATGATCGAGATGATGTTGATGATGTTGATGATGATGATGTTGATGGTGATGATGTTGATGATGATGATGATGACAGTGATGATTATGACGATGATGATGATGGTGGTGGTGATGTTGATGATGATGTTGATGGTATGATGATGATGTTGGTGGTAATTGTAGAATTTTTTTTGATGATGGAAATGTAGTAACTATATGGAGAAATGGTGAGGTGATGATGGTGATGATGGTGATGATGGTGATGATGGTGATGATGGTGATGATGGTGAGGTGATGATGGTGATGATGGTGATGATGGTGATGATGGTGATGATGATGGTGATGATGGTGATGATGGTGATGATGGTGATGATGGTGATGATGGTGAGGTGATGATGGTGATGATGGTGATGATGGTGATGATGATGATGATGATGATGGTGATGATGGTATGGTGATGATGGTGATGATGGTGATGATGGTGAGGTGATGATGGTGATGATGGTGATGATGGTGATGATGGTGATGATGGTGATGATGGTGAGGTGATGATGGTGATGATGGTGATGATGGTGATGATGGTGATGATGATGATGATGATGGTGATGATGGTATGGTGATGATGGTGATGATGGTGATGATGGTGATGATGGTGATGATGGTGAGGTGATGATGGTGATGATGGTGATGATGGTGATGATGATGATGATGGTGATGATGGTGAGGTGATGATGGTGATGATGGTGATGATGGTGATGATGGTGATGATGGTGATGATGATGATGATGATGGTGATGATGGTGATGATGGTGATGATGGTGATGATCAGGGCACAAAAAATTGATTCTGAGTTACTCGTCCTACATAACATTTTAATGATAAAAATGATAAATTGTAAAAGAATTTATCTAGATATCTATACATCATCTAGATTTCTATACGTCCTGCATCAATGAGCACTCATCATGGCGAGCGGACGAGTGGAATTTCCGTGCCCTGATGATGATGATGATGATGATGATAGAGAATAGGAGGAGGAGGAGGAGAGAGAGGAGGATGTAGGGGATAATAGTTGATGTGTTGGTGATGATGATGAAGAATGAAAATTCCTCAAACCCAGGTTTTAATGAATAAATAAAACATTTCAGGCACAAAGACAAAGACGAAAAAGGTGTCAAAAAGTCAAAAAAGAAGAAAGAAGAATCCGGGGTATGATACAGTTATCTTGTCTACTGTAAACAGCCTGGGTAGATCCAGAAGGCGCAACTTTTTGGAAAACAAATTAACTTGCAATAAAAATCTTTTTTAATCTTAACCCTATACCCGCTAAGCATGACTTAATAGCCTTTGCTTCCGCTTCCATTGTAAACCCAGATCAGCCTGCGAGTAACTCACATGTCCGGCTGCTGATCAGTCATTTTCCCGAAAACACCCCTTTGTCATGATCTTAATTCAAAGAAAGGATTGTCCATTATATATAATATATGTAGCGGGTTAAGGGTTAAAGTTCTATAGCCATGTTTTTTTCATAAACAATTGTATATTTATTTAATTAAATTGAAATCAAAACACAACAATATATATACAATAGTCTTACAATTCACACATTATAATATCTGGGAAAAGAGAATACAATTTTATTTAATGACGTAGAAAGATTGAAACAGGTAAATTAATCCCCCGGTCCCTGTAATAGTCCATTATCTGACAATAGTTGTGCAACTATTTTATTCAAATTATCCTCCTTAATTACCCTAGGAGGTCAAGGATGTAGTAAAATGTATCTAAATGTTGCAAATAATATATTTATATACAATTTAGTAGCTGATTTAAATATGTGTTTCTTTCTGGGACTATCAGGAAATGTTCATATGATGTCTAAGAGTTAAATTTCTTATTTCATAATACTACAAAAAAAAAAGGATGCTATCTTTAATGCCCCCTCCCCCACTCTAGCACCTGGATCTGCACCTAAACATTATTTATATATGGTACAGTTATCATGGTTATGTCTACTGTAAACATCATTATTCCCCGCCTTCTCAAAAATGGGAGGTATAGAAATGGTCAGTCGGGCACAAACTTGTTAGTTTGTATCTTTGAGTGGTTGATGTAGAGTTCCACTTTATTGCATAATGATAAGAATATGCTCACTTTACACAGGGTCCTTATATAACAGGTATTGAAACACTAACGTAAATATAGCTGCATCCCAAAATATGGTTATCATCTCTACCTGCTCTACCTGTATCTGTCGATTTACGGCTTATAGAGTGTGTTATACGTATCGGCTCTACAAAAAACGAATGGTAGTGTTACATTTTAATTAATATAATTTAAAGAATAGTTCACCGATTTTTAAAAGCCATTTACCGATAGAAAGTGTACAAAATTTCCTTTTTAGACAATTAATTTTCTTTATTGTTATTCGGTGATAAAGATTCTAATTCGCTGGTTTAGAAACAAACTCGCGTTCTTCATTAGGCGACTGCTATATGAAGTCCCTGGGGTAAAAAATCTCAGCCTAGAAAATAGCAATTTTGTACTTACTTTCCATATTTAACAAAACACAGAAGTTAAAAACAGTTTTCGTATATTCAGCTTGGTGTTTTTCCTCACCACCCTTAATCCAAGATGGCCACGGTTAATAAATATAGACCCAAATTAATTTAAAGACATTTCAATCAAAACGACTTATAAACCTGCTTAAAAAATTACATGTGCATATACAGAAATTTGACATAGACTTCCATTTATTAAATAAATATGTAAAAATAATCTTGAAATCCTATTTTGTATTTCAGGACGGTCAGGAGAAGCGTCTTGACCACAAAGTGGCCGTTGCCCTCGGCGAGGAGGAGAAGATGTCATCTAAATATTTACGAGCAAATGCGCACCTTATACGACCAAAAAGGTATAGTTAAAAAAAATGTATTTTATATTAATATATTTCACCTAACAGTATTTTTCTCTTTTTTTACACTGGAAAATAATTATGCCTATCAGTGATAACATTACAAGGTTTATTTGGGATGGCCTCGACCCAAATAGACCATAAGTAGAGATTATTGAACTGCTGGGATCGATTATAGGGAAATTCTTCACGAGATAGACGTAGATAGAGAGAGCGGTAGACGTGTGGTTCTTTTCACGAACAAGCGTGAAGGATTTCCATATAATCGATCACAACAGTTAAATAATCTATTTATTACATTTTTAATCAGATTATGTATGATTTTAACCAGAATTATTCACTTTATTTAGCGCTATCGGTGGATGACGTCGACGTCACCAACACGTGATGTGGATCCCTGTCGAAAGATAAAATCCTGTTAATATAAGTTTTCCCATTGTTTAATGGAATTAATGCGGGACCATGTGATGAACTGTTGGCTTTATAGAAGTGCTCTCCGTCAACTCCTGCTTTTATGGGGGGTGTTTTCCCAAATTTGACATTAAAGATTGTGACGGTGTTCTGGTAATTCATTTGACGTTGTTTTTTACACGAAACAGTTTAGTAACTGTTACTTGTTTTGTTATGTAGTCATTGTGGTAGCATATGAAATGACAGATGTTTGTGCGTTGGATATGAAATAATGGCCTCTTGAAATTTGAGTTCATGTTTTAAAACACACTTTTTATAGACGCCCCGCTCTCTTGTTAATAGGTTACTAAGATGACGTGTAAAATGTTGTTATATAATTTCAATTATAAACTGATATTAACATTGCTTAATAGTTTGTGTAAATTTCATTGTAAACTATTGAATAATAAAGATTTTATAGCAAACATCTAATTAATTTTGAATCAACCCTCCTAACACAATTTTGATGGTAATAGTATATAGAGATTATTTGACTGCTGGGATCGATTATAGGGAAATCCATCACGAGATGTGACGTGTATGTGAGTGAGTGAAAATACAAAACACAACTACCATCGAGTAAAGGTTTTCCCTATTATCGAACCCAGCAATTAAATAATCTATTTATTACATTTATATCAGTTTATGTATAATTTTAACCTAATTATCAACACTTTATTCAGGTCATAACTCAACGTCACAGTTAGTTATTTTTGTGTTCAGAGTTAGTTATTAATATATAGCTATTATGAATATTCTTTCACTGAGAAATCCCAATATTTCACCTATAGAAATGTAATAAATACTAGTTATCAAACTGTATCATCTCCGTTAAGGTTGAAACCAAACATATTATGCCTTTAACATATCTTACTTTATGGGTATCAGAACTATAAAAAGGGGATTAATCAAATATGGGATCTCAGCGTTTACAATTATTTATCTAACTGCTTACAGCTCCCCAGCTCTTATAGAGTTCCAGTCTATGTTGCCGAGTACCAAGAAATCAATGCTGCGTGCCACTCTCCACAACCAGTTTGCAGAAACTCGCGAGGAGAAGGCCCTGACCCTTCATGATATCCTAGACCATAAAGAAAGGTAACTCTTGGTATTTTTAGGGTTTGGCCTTTAAGAGTTACCTCTGTGATTTTTTAGTCAAAATACTGTTTTTACCAAAATGACTCACTGAATTTCAACAGTTTTAGAAAATTTCCATAAACTGGCTCTATTGATTTTGTCATTATGATGGAATTTGACTCACAGGAACTCACAGGAACAAATTTGTAGATAAAACACGATGTTTATAATATTATAACCTACGATCTAGTATTTTGTATGGTATACAAATCACTTTTGATGACGTTAAATGCATTTGTTTGAGTGGGAGTTATTGCCATTTATAATGTACTGAAAAGTCTCACTGTTGTAAAATATGTCACCTACTTCTCTTAAACTATAAAAGCAAACCCGACCAAAGCTGTTGTGTATGTGATGTAACATTACCATCATGTGGTGGTGTGGAGGAAGCAAAAGCAGAGAACAGTTTACGTGAATTATTGGTTCTTTTTATTAGTGTTTCAATTAGACCTAAAATATGTTATGAAAAATGTCTCCTACCCTCAAAAACTTTGATAGCCTAACAAAATCAAATTTGATGTACAAGATCACTAGGAAGAAAGGACAGATAACACACACATTAACATATTGCAATTACTGCCATATTGCAGTTACTGCCCATTATAGTTTATTAAAAAAATCAAAAACACACCAAGTAGGATGCCCATCTTTGTAGAATTTCCACGTTTTTCCTTGTTCTGTGTTTTTCAGTCAGAGATTGCTGGTGTGTCAGAGTAAGTTTGTTAGCCTTCAGAACATGAAACATGGCAGCAGCTTCCACCGCGCCGTCGAGGAGATGCGCACGCAGAGTTGGCAACGCTTACGTAAACCAGTCCATGAGAGAAAAAAGACCACTGCTAAAGGAAACTGGTATGTTCCTCTAACTCTCAAGGTTTTAACAGCCTACTATTGACGAAAAATGATGGTGGTTATATTTTTTTTACTTTGCAAATAGTATATTCAGGAAATAGATGATCTCTGAAAACCCATCGTTAGCCATTGGAGACTGTCCTAGGTGTGACTGTTTTTGTTTTATGAAAAATATTTTTGAAAATGCTGTCATGGAAACTGCTGTTTTAATAAACCTTTTTCTTTTTTGGATGGTTTGCTGGAGAATAATGTGATTGGTCATATTAACATCCTTATAAGTGTTAATTATGTCTCCCCCACTTTGTGGAGGGGATTGTGCAGGGGAGACATATTGTTTTTGTGCCGTCTGTCTGTCGTCCCCACCCCCCACCACTTTATGGAGGGGAGACATATTGGTTTTTGGCTGTCTGTTTTTATTAAAAACAACCTCTAGTGGATTATTTTTGCTCCAGGTATACGGACCTAATTGAGAAGATTCCCGAAGAGTTGAAGCAGGAATGGTTCTATGCAAAAATACTCCAGAGGCTTGGAAACTTTGGACTGGTATGTGATAATTACTTGATGTTTACCACATTGTAATACATAGTTGCTAGTCAGAAGCTTGCCAAATCATATAAAGTTTTAATTTTGTTTACGGGTAATTGTTTTGTTGCTAAATTAGTCATGCAAATTACCATGTTGAAACTTTTGTTGAAACTTTTAAGCCATTTGAAAATTATTTAAATCAAAATAATTAGTAATTTTTCCATAATTTCATATTGATTTGGGGTATTATATTGAAATACTGTAACATTGCCAGTGGTGTAGCTGGGATCAAATTGAGGTTACTCCTAGAGGCGGGTATGGCAGTGGCTTCATCCCTGCTACCAGATTGTGGGGTTTAGGGGTACTCCCCCTGAACATTTTGAAATATAAACATGAAATGCATTCTGTGTGATTAAAAACTGTACAGTATCCTTGACCTCTCAGTTTTCGACCACTTAAAGATAATTGACTAAAATATCAGTGAAATATATTTAACATAATGTGATGTTAGATGAAATAAACTATCCAAACTACAACAAAAACTACATCGTTATGATCACATTTTATTTAAAGGCTAAATATGCTTATTAAAACTGAAAATGAAACAGTTGTCAAAGTACTAGGAAGTGTTACAAGTTAGAGAATTACACTATCAAATTACTGGAATAACTTTACACACTATGCCGCACAAATATCAGCGTACTACTTACTCTGTATCCCCTACACGCTGCGTTGGCGCTAAGCATACAACAGGTAGCGTGCAGATCCAACTGGTTTATTTATAGCACAGGTATTGTTTATCTAAACACAAAGAGTTACAAAGTTAGCATACCTTTTTAATGAAGCATACATTTCTAATCAGTTGTTTTTATTAACGAGTGATTAATTGCAAATTTTCACACTTGTACTTTACACAAAGTCTATATCATCTCCATGTAAAGGTTAACGATAAACATATTCTGACTTCAATTTCCGCGCGAGAGGTTTGTAAATGGGAGATCTCCATTTGTTTACTTGTGAACAGCATTGGTTTTCAACCACGTACTTCAACCAGTTTTTTTCTGTATACATATACCCGGTAGGTAATTTTATACCGATTTTTGACCTAAATTCATGCTGGCTGTCAACACAGAAAAATGCCAAAATATCAAAAACAACATTTATTTTAAAAGGAAGAAACAATGCCCTATTGTTTTTGGTGCTATTTTTCCAAGGGAAATTACTCTCATCATCTTACAATCGATATAGCCTGGGATTTTTAATCTTTTACGTGTTACGAAAGATGATTTTCATATAAACACCAATGCGATGACCCATTTCCATTTCTCATTTTATGATTAAATACAACTTATTGAAGACTTAAAAGGACATAAGATTAAGTAAGTAATCATCATTAATTATTTTTTAAATATTTGTAATTTCATTTTGAATGGGAGACATTTAATGACAAGTGCACCGGTAGCTAGATGGTGAGCTTATGGAAAATGCCTAAGGAATCCTTAGCACGGTAAAATCGGTCCAATTTGCATGTTTTTTCTTTTGCTGTTTTGAACTATTAAACAGACGGACATCAAAATTGATGACGTAATTCACACAAAAAAAAAAGCACAGATGTCATTTCCTTTGAGCCATTATTCCGCCAAGACAAATTTTACAAGTTATACACAAGACTACTAACGATAAGGTATATACCGGTATGTAACTTACATATTTATATAACTACAATATAAATGCCATAACCAACCTGCAGGCAAAACACCACCCAGTTGTTACCATTGCCGTTGCGTTGAATTATAAGTTACCAACTCTAAATTAATTTAATCAGGTATTTTTTAAGTATCAGTGAATAAATCTGGACTTTTAATTGACATATGCATTATTTGATGACTGCAACACATGGATAGAGTTTGGAAGAACAGTTTTGTAGTGAAATTTGGCGGTTTAGTTTCCTTAATTGGTCGAAGTCACATGGTGGTCGAAAACTGATCGGAAGACGATTCTGATTATTATTACAAGGAAGAAGGGACAAGTCATGATTTAGTCATTTGGGTGCCATGCTTGGATTCAAACATTTCTTGTTCACTAGTTAAGTATTTTATTCATCGAAATAAAGGTTTTTGCATTGGGAGTATGTCCAGCTACGCCATGGATCGCCAACACCATGGGAAAACATGTTTTCGGAACTACTTTCAAATTTAAGTTTCCTCATATAATCTGTTTTGTTTCTTCTTATAGATAGTTGTATTATTGCGCAACACATAGAGGATCTTACATGAATGAAAATGAATATTAGATTCTATTTATCACATAACTCACTGTCGTCTGTCGCTTTAACAAACGAAACCGTCATAAACCGTGGAAATTGGATCATAGTTATTATCGTTGTTGTTTTTTGACAGTGCATGCTAGGCTTATTTGCGTACTTATATAACTAGTGGTATATCGAAAATATAGAATGGTGTTATTTCACTCCCACACCGTAAGTTCTGTGATAAATACTAATATTACACAATTGAAATGCATAGTAGAAAAGGCACAAACATTTAACCATAGTTTAAAGCAAATGTCATGATGGTATTTCACACCCATAGAATAGCGATATGTGTGATTATCATGCTTTCCTTCATGGAGAAATCCAGATCTTTTGCCAAGTAATTTAATAAAGACTTTAACAAGTGCGCAAGACTGTTTAATTAAGGTATTAAAGGGTGAATGGCGACTCTTTTTCTATTATTATCAATTAACAAATTTAACTCTTAAACATCATATGAACATTTCTTGATAGTCCCGGAGAGAAACATATATTTAAATCCGCTACTAAGTTGTATGTAAAAATAAGTATTATTTACATAACGTAGATACTACTTTTCCCACTGTGTCACTGCACGGGGAAATGAGGTAAATCTGAATTCGGGGAAATGAGGTAAATCTGAATTGTATAGCTGCACAACTATTGCCAGGTAATTGATAAATACATTTACCTGTGGATTAATTCACCTGTTCAAAGTTTTCTATGTCATCAAATAAAATCTTATTCTGCTTTCACAGATATTGCAGTAATATCTATTGTTGTGTATTGATTTCGATTTAAATAAACATAAACATGTTCATGAAACAAACATGGTCGAAGAACTTTAAGATTTTCAATCTGGGAAGTTTCAGACAGTAAAACCAACCACATACCATCCCAGATTAAAAATCTTTATATGGTTATCTTAATTCTAATGTTTTCCCATTTAAATGCCAGAAATATAAAAGAAACTTATACATACACACTTGTTGTTTTATGAAAACTAAAATTCATGGCAGCCAACATTTTGTTTACGTCATCCAATGATGTTGTTTGTTACTGTGTTATGTGACATCACATAGTTTTCAGACGGTAAATCAGGTAATTTACGGTCTCGAATTTGAGATGTTAGCCAATGGAAATATGCGTTACATTATATTTACATTAGAATAAGTGTTTCCTTCAATATTGAAGTGTTTTTCTCCATTTATTTAATTATAAAAGCGTATTTCTTTAGCCTGGAAATCTAAGAAGAGTAAGTGTTTACTGTATTAGGAATTTATGAGTGCTGGTTTAAATGTACACAGTCCTGTTATGTTTAAAGTCTGAATTTGGAAATTATAACATCAAATAAAACTGTTTTCTCTATAACTTCTAAATGTATGTAACTAAATGAAATGGAATCAAAAGGCTTCAACAGAATGAGTTTCTTTTGTTCAAACTCCATTAAATAATGTATTTTTAACCAAAACTTGATGTGTGTAACTTACATGTTGTCTTTTGACCTGAATGAAATCCATTGTTTCGGTGAAGGTGACCATGTAATTTGTTATGTTATGAAGTAATGATAGTTACAAATTACAAATTCCTGGTAATTTATATACATAAAAATAGTTTTGGTAGCCTTATTCAGACTTTAAAATAGTCCCTGAGATAATTATGTCACATTCATCACTGAGATATGTCACAATCACCACTGAGATATGTCACAATCCCCACTGAGATATGTCACAATCCCCACTGATATATGTCACAATCCCCACTGAGATGTGTCACATTCACTGCTGAGATATGTCACAAGTAAAACCAGAGATGTGTCACAATAAACCCTGAGATGCATCACAATCACTGCTGATATACTGAGATATGTCACAATTACTGCTGATATATGTCACAATCACCGCTGATATATGTCACAATCACAACTGAGATATGTCAAATCGACAATGAGATATGTCACAATCAACACTGATACATGTCACAATCACCACTAGTCACAATCAACACTGAGATATGTCACAACCAACACTGAGATATGTCACAATCACCACCGAGATATGTCATATTTATTCCCCCATTAATTTGAACTAAGGATAAAATTAATCAATTTATTGGCTTACATACAAACTACAGGGCTTTCCGTAATTACCGGTAGGCAAGTGATACCTTCTTTCTTTGGCGAGCTGACCGTCTACTCTAAGCCGTCCTCACAACAACAAAAAATGGAAGATCTATAAATCACCCACCTCTTTTTAAAACTTTCCCTGTTACACAAAAACAGAGGGAAACCTGTATACAATACTAGTGCAAATTAACAATTGATTCTTTTTTTCTTTTTATCACAACATCTTTAATATGTTTGCCTGTAATAATAAGGCATATAGTCCTTTCAGCAACTTGAAGATTTTCTATAACAACAATAGAGACACAAATATATTCAATATTTGTTACCAGTAACCAAAAAAAAAAGTCAGATCTGGGATAGACTGCTTAGCCTTGACTTCTCAATATTCTTTATATTACAGATACAAGTACCGACCTTCCTTAATGACTTTGAGGGGGTAAAATTGTTTTTCACAGCTTGCCTTATAATTCTGCATCAAGTTCAAGCTTTAAAGGCTTAATAAAAGCTTCTTTGTGTATAAAATTGGAGTGCATTTAATGTTATTTACTTCTTCCCATTAAGTTGTATTATTTGTAATTGTTTGCATTTCATTTATTAATTAGTATATAAATGTATCATTTTCATTTATTAATTAGTACTTAAAATGTATCATTTTACAGAGTTTACGCAATAAATAAATTCAGTCAATGCAGACAACTTAAAAAAAACAGTCTAGATAGACATGGCTGGAGAGAAATTTAATTCATTTGAATGGTGTGGTGTTGATTTTTTTTGGTTATTAAGAGATTTTCCCAAGTATGCAGAGAAAACTGGAATAGCCCTACTCTTACTATTAAGCCGGTTATTTGGTGTGTTTTACATACTGGGGAATAGACTCCAGCACAGGAGAGCTGTGAACCAGTTATTGTTCCCTTCTTGAAATCGCTGGCCCCTCACCGCTGTGTGTTCGATCCCTCAGTAGATCAGAAATCTTTATGTGAGGAAGCTATCCAGCTGGCTTGAATACGTCAGTGATTCTACCCAGGCCCGCCCGTTCACGAAAATTTCCCAGATGGGCACCTGCACCAATGGAAACTGGAAAGTCGCTATATGACCTTAGCTGTTGGTGCGACTATAAAATCCAATTCATTCAATTCTATTCCCCTCCAAAAAACAAATGGTAGAACTACTTATTTTTGCTCAATGTTCTGTGTAGATACCTCAAACCGGCATGGGAGGGGAGGATTGTCTGTAACATTACCATCCATGGTGATGTTCAGTAATATAAGAATCTTTCATGGGTATCCGGTGAAGATCGGGAATTCCATCACAAGGTATATTTGTTTTTATCACAACCGAGGCTCTCCTGAGGTTCTGATTAAAACATTTATACCGAGGGTTGGAATTCCCTATCTGAACTAGATACCCATGGTTGATTACTTTTCTTGCATATCATTTATATTCTGCGCGTTGACGTCGCCAACTACTAACGTTTTTCATGTTTATTTACACAATGACGTCGAACAAATGTCATTGTTGGTATCAGCGTGTGAATTTTATCTTCCCCCATGTGTAAGATGAGGCTTTCCATCACCCATCAAGGGTTCAGTGCAAAACTATTATATCTGCTTTATTCATATGTAATTTTACAATAGTTTTGGTCTGACCCCTTGCCCTAACCCGCGGATAACCTTATCCAGTATGTAAGAAAACTACCGGTCAGTTAGTTTGATAGTTACACTTGCTGATAGAGTTTGCATCAACCATATACCCCATGAAAATTAACAACTTCACAGTAGTTGTCCGGATGAAACTATCACAGAGGTCCTTGCATTTATACGACCTGTGTTTTACCAGGTTTAAATCGCCAGTCACTTAATTTAATTGAAAGGAAAATATATATTATTTAAGCATTATTTTAATTGTATTTTCAGGTTAATTTGTTATGTTTATTTTTTTCCTTTTTGCTTGCCACAGCTGTTTTTGAGTGAGTGTATATGATGTATTATCCCTCACTTTGTGACTTAGCAGTTTGGATTGAGTGTATACAGTAAATGTATGAGTGTATACAGTAAATGTATGAGTGTATACAGTAAATGTATTTCCACACTGATGCAATATAAGTATTATGTACTACACAGTCTCTGTACGACATTGTGTGTATACTGTTTAGTATATTGTTTTGTATTGCACCATACCCTAAATATTATCACCATTTAAGGACGCATCCTGCTATATTAAAGTAAAATCTGAATTATTACACTAAACATATTAATTTTTCAGAAAATTTATCTCTCAAAAGTTAGTGGACGGTAGACAGTATAATATAACTTTAGGACTATAACAACTACTGTAAAGATGTTTCCTTGCTCTGGATTCATTAAATTAGTTGAAATTTCCATTACTCGGAGCAAGTTAGTACCTACTTGGATATTTCTGCTATATTGCATAGCCTTCATCAGCTGCTACTGCTGAAGAACACCTGACTTACTAATGGAAATCTCAATTAATTTAAGGATTAATGGTCAGTCATTAAAAAAAAATCAAAAATGGATGGGGTACTGTTAAGTGAAATTCACTTGTATGGCAGAAATTGTGCCCTTTGTATCCAAAAGTTAGGTACAATTTTATTGAAACTTGTTTTGTTGTTTACGTGAAGTAAATAGGTCCATAGCATAATAACGCAATAACTACTAATGGGACTGCAGTGAAACTTCACACAATGACAGAAGACAATAAGAAAAGTGCAAATCACAAGAACCATAACTATATCTTCATTCAAATTAGAGTTATTGCACTTTGTAATTTTTTACGTATATAATTTTTGTGTGAAGCATAACTCAAAAACTGCCAATGGAACTGCAATAAAACTTTACACTTTTATAGAGGGCAATAAGAGTGTCTGTCTGTCTGTGGCTGTCCATCTTGAATTTATTATTATGGTTATTTTTCCTTTAAATTTATACTATATATATATATATAGCTGATAAAACTGCATTCAAACAAAGCATCCCATTCATGGAGCATCTGTCTACCGATATTCATGTCAATTCTTTTTCTTTAAATGACTGACATATAACCCTTAGCTATTCCATTTTGTGATCATCATAAATGTCATATGGTTCACCAAAATTAGGATCACCAGTTATATCATATGGTACACACATCTCCCCAAAACAACCATGTGACATATAGGATCACCATTATATCATATGGTACACACATCTCCCCAAAATGACCATGTGACATACAGGATCACCAATGATAATTTGGTGATGGATCAAGGTGTTGATAAATATTTCGGCGTGATTGAAGAGTTGTTGCTCATATACTGCTTGCCCATGTTTCAGTTTATGTTGTTTGATGTATATTTGTTAACAACATGCTTTTTGTTATACAGCTTATTTATTGGTTGGCCTCGGGGAAGATTGGTTTGTTCAGTTAACTTGGTACCATTTAAATAAAGACAAGTTAGTTTTGTCATGTTTGTTATGTGTGAAAATAAAATGGTGGACTATCACAAAGTAGGGAAATATTGTTTTCAGAACAAACCGAACCCTTACCATCCGTAAAAACATTCACTTCATTAACAGAATCCGTGTCCATCATTTTGTCAGTTGGTAGGTAGTTCAATCTCTGTTTACCAGAGCTATTGTCTATGCCTTATATTTTTAAACTTGTTTTTCTTCAGTTTGGATTTTTTGTCTACATTTTGGTGAAAAAAATACATGTTTTGGCATTGGGAATTCTGACCCAATAACAGCTATAAAAACAGCCAAAAAAACATTCACCAAAATTGCAATAAAACATTTTGCTTAAGGACCTTTTTGGGTGGGTATATATAGGTAGCTATTAATACAACAGCAAACCGGATAACAGCAAACCAGATATTTTTTTAAGGACGGCCTGCAGACTGCAATTGTCTGTATATATAAATATATATATAGCTGCCATACATTAATTCCATTTTTCTCCTTTTTGCAGGCCCGGTAGAAGTCAGAGTCACCAATATATAGAGTAATATGTTGTTTATGACTCTCACAGATGTTAATAATAGATTAATTTACTTAATGCATGTCTTTAATTATTCTGTTTTGCTAATTGCTCAAACCCAATTAATCAAATTGCATGGCATATGAATTAATTATGTCATATATTGGTGCACTCAAATTGGATGTATGAATACAGGGATTATTTGCTCTTCTTATATTAGTAGATGCTGGTTAAGAGCATCTATACATTATTATACCCCTGCTTGCACAAAGTGAAGTGGGCTATATAGGAATCACTTTGTCCATAACGTTCTGTTGCATACCATAGCGTAACACATTTTGTTGCATTTCTTAAGAGTAGGGTCCTGTAACACATTTTTATTACTAGCATTTCTCAAACAGTTTTAAATGGGTTGTTCCCAAACTTCATATACGAATAACAACTGATGACCTTATGTCCCTCTACATCACCCATTGGTGATGGCCTAATTATTACAGAATTATGGCCCTTTGTTTGACCTATAATAAAAGAATGGAGGTATTCATCACCTTTGGTGATAGTTCTAGTTTGTGTTGTTGTCTAATTATTTAAGCTAAGATTATTTACAGCAGTGAAACTTGAATATTGGTAGTAAAATGCTTATTACAAAATTGTTAAGTTCCTCAAAGTTAGAAAATCACGCTCTCTTTCCCTGTATAAAGAGGTAAGTCCTGTTCCATAAAATTTGGAGACAAAAAGGCCTTGGACGTTCCTTGTGGAACGCATGTTTACCCGATTTACTTCAGTTTTCAGTAATAAGGCTTCATGACACATTTGTCCAAAAATCTTTATGAATTAGAATTTATCTTTATACTTTACCCTTTAATGTTGCATTTTGATATATCTATTTATGTTTATATTTGAAGCCATTTGTGTTAGACTTCCGTTCTGCAACGCATGATTACCTGATATTTTACAAGGCTTCATGACACACTATTCCAAGAACCCGCATTATGAAAGTTATCAGTATATATATTTTACCCTTTCTTTTTACATTTTGTTATATTAGTTTATGTTTATATTTGAAGCCATTTGCACAGAGGAATGGCAGCTCCATTGAGAAAGTGTTGGTGTGTACTTAGAGAGTAGCATATCGCGGCGTACATATACCAAATTGGTATTTTTGCATTTTATTACAGCTTTACTGTGTATACAGGGCAGGAAAATTGGTTTCTGTGTTACTCATGCTACATAATATTTGAATGGTCAAAGTGATAAATTGTTTATGAATTTATCGGTATTTCTACTCGTCCTGCGTCAATGAGGATTTATCATGACGAGCAGTCAAGTAGAATTTTTGTGCCCTATTAGAATGCATGCCCGTTTATACCAGTTGTTCACTGAGTTCGAAAAGTTGGGGGAAAAGAAAATTTCCATTTAAGTTATGCATCGAGGGAAAGAAAATTGCTTGTATCTATATTCACAAATGTTAGTGATAAAAAGAAACTCAACAAATTATTGAAAATTATAATGGTAATATAGTAAATAATGTTGTGTATTTTGTACCGCCAGGCAGTTCTTTTATTTATTAAACCCATAACAAATTCATTAATTATAAACGTTGATGAGATAGAATTTGGTTAATTCAATAATTTCTTAACGGAAATCAAAAATGCAAAAAAGTCAGTTTGGTATATACCGCATGATGATCTTGCTGATGTTCGATCATGTAGATGTTCTTGTAGAGGGGTGTTCAGTTAATGATACCCATTCATAAATCTCGTTACTTTTCACCTCAAAGACATCTCTATTTATAAAAAAGCATGAGTTGCATGATTTCATTGTACTATCAGTAGATGTTCATTTTAATCATATTTTCCTAGCCTTTTCATAGAAAAGGACAAGACATAGGTATTGCCTTTTCGGCTGTCAAATGTACTAACCCCATGCATGTAAGAAATAAAACAACAAATAATTGTTTAGTCAAACTGTTCTTGTTTAGTTTCATACCATTATTGTGAACGTCATTACGTGGTCCGAGTATAAACTTTCTTACTTACCCCATCCAACCCCTTCTCCAAGAAGCGAAAACAGGGTTGGCTGGGGTATGAAATAAAACCTTAATTTTGGCTTAAAAAGTTTGCATATTGTAAAATTAAAACATTTAATACGTAATTTTAAACAGGTTATCACATCTTTTCAGTAAAAATGTTTTTAAACGTGTTATATTGTCATGTATAAGCTATATATATATAATATATATATAAATATAAGCTTTCCCATCGCTTAATGGAATTAAGGCGGGAACACGTAATGATTTCAAAAAATCGGACGTTGATACTAAATGTTAACATACTTTACGTAATGAATTAGTTTATTTTCAAAAGTAAATATGTTTAATTTTATTAAATATTAAAGTCAAAACTTGCTGTTTATTTTTAATGTAACATTAATTAAAGTGCATTTTTAATTTTTGACATACTATTGGTGATTGATTATAGACTTTCATTATCGATGATCTATTTGAATGCTGAAGTAACCTTGATCTGCTACAATCGATTAGTTAGTATATATATATATATCAGTATAATAAGTTTTTTTTGCATGTCATTGTTTACAATAACATACATACATGTTAACATACACACATTGATATAAAGCAATTCTTTACAGAATTATAAGAGAAAGCGTTAATTTCCCAACAGTATATCTACACAATTGCAATAAGCTATTTGTTATACCTGTGGGTGTTTGTTATACCTCAGGGTGTTTGTTATACCTGAGGGTGTTTGTTATACCTGTGGGTGTTTGTTATACCTGAGGGTGTTTGTTATACCTGTGGGTGTTTGTTATACCTGAGGGTGTTTGTTATACCTGAGGGTGTTTGTTATACCTATGGGTGTTTGTTATACCTGAGGGTGTTTGTTATACCTGAGGGTGTTTGTTATACCTGTGGGTGTTTGTTATACCTGTGGGTGTTTGTTATACCTGAGGGTGTTTGTTATACCTGTGGGTGTTTGTTATACCTGTGGGTGTTTGTTATACCTGAGGGTGTTTGTTATACCTGAGGGTGTTTGTTATACCTGTGGGTGTTTGTTATACCTGAGGGTGTTTGTTATACCTGTGGGTGTTTGTTATACCTGAGGGTATAACGGCTTTTATGTCCTGCATTTAAAAAAAACATGAAACATAATAAAAACTAATTTAATGACATGGTTTTATTTTTAATGATAGCATTTATGCTTAGTACACATAATGCTATTCTAATATTATGACTTAAAGTGACACATGGCAATCTTGAAGTATGTATAGAGTGTTAAAATTAGTACATTCATTAGGTTTTTCAATGTTGGCTGCAGGCAAATATTTAAACACTAGTAATAAAATTGTGCAAACAATCAAACGGTATACTGTAGAAACATTAGGACGATGTTTGAGTGGTTTTTTTCGCCAAAGAATCATGATTGTTGTAGGTCCCTTTAATGTCACGAAACGTGACTTAAGCAATTTAAATGGACACAGTCATGGCAGTATTGGTGTATTTATTGATCACAGTATGATTTCACTTTTAATCTGTTTGCATTTAATAATAATCTTATGTAAATAAAAGGCAATGAATTTTGGCGGTTTTCAATTTCTCTTCCTAATTTTAGTATCTACCATGGATTAAATATATTATTGGCGCACTATTATCAACAAATAGTAATATGTTAAATAGAGATTATTTAACTGCTGGGATCGACATAGGGAAATCCTTCACGAGATGGTTGACGTGTTGTTCTTTTCACGAACGAGCTTATATGAGTGAGTGAAAAAAAAAAACACGACTACCATCGAGTGCAGGATTTCCCTATATAAATCAAACCCAGCAGTTAATGTATCATTTTAACCTAACTTATTCGCTTTTATGAACGTTATCATCGGATGACGTCAACGTCATCAACACTATTGATGTCATAACTCAATGTCACAGTTAGTTATTTTTGTGTTTGGAGTTAGTTGTTAATATTTAGCGATTATGAATATTCTTTCACTGAGAAATCCCAATCTTTCACCCATAGAAATGTAATAAAACATTTTTCATGGAAATATTCAAATAATTATTATTAATAATTTGCCAATATACAAGTTATAAAGAAACACTAAAAGGATACCAACAGTTTTAAAAAACAGCAAGATTGCCGTGTGTTCCTTTAATACTAGACATATAGTTTTGATATGCTGAATTATCTTGCATGTTTGTAATCCTGAGGGTTATAGTCCATCTGCATGTACAGGTACATTAGGATCGTAAGTGCATGTGACTTAATTTTAGAATTTTTAAATTTAGACACCACTTTACTTTGATTTTCATTTGCCTTTTTCTACCTTCAGTTCTACTTTTCTATGTTGGCCTCTCTGTGCCGTTTTGTTTTATTTTAGAGTTGTATAAATGTATGTTTGTAATACTTTTTTTTTTGTTTAGAATTATAAGAAATATGATTGAATTTGGTTTCACATTTGCATCGCAGTAACTGAGGTTCACAATTTATAGACACATCCTTTTTACTCATAGTTCAACTTGACCATTGTAACAGTCAGATACCCTTGATCAACTAAAAAAAAAAATGACAATAATCCAAAAACAAGATTCAACCATTATGTAAACCTGTTTGGTCATTCATTATCACATTTTATATGCATATATATCAGAACTTTTCCCTACTTGCGAGAGAAAGTTTGCCAGTTACTTGTGGAAGGATGGTGGTTCTTTTAGTTATCGAGTTGTCTCAAATGGCTGAGGTTTTCCTCCACCAATGAAACTGTAACCCATATCGTAATAATTTTAGTGCAATTTTTATAAAATTTGGAAAAAATACAGTAAAACATATATATAATGAGTGTATATTTCATACTATTTACATTATTTTCAGTACATTAATGTCAACAAAGGCATTTAAAAGTGTTTCGTTCTCGTCACATTAATACTTCTTTTTTCCTCCCTTTTTGCTATTATTATATATGTTTTCTTTCAATTGGGAATTTTTTTAAAAATTGGGAAAAAAGGATATGTTTTGGCATCGAGAATATGGCCCAATAACGGCTATAAAAACAGCCCAAAACAAACACTGAGTATAACTCCCGCAATTCATAAGAATACTTAACAATAGCTTAAAGCAGCAAGCAAACCCCAATAAACAACAAGCTGGCAGATGTGCTTGACATATATTAATCTTGTCCAATTTTGAAAATGAAAGCATACTGGTCAAAATTCCTAAGTTAGTGACCCACCTAAGAATATGTCAGTAATATTGCCATTGTTTTGTGTATTTCACACTTGATTAGAGATACTGTTGAACTGCAAAATATTGAGTTTAAATTGTCTGCTCTGATTGCATGAACACATTATAAAGCTTTCAGGTCGATGTTTTTTCTAAGAAATAAATTATAACACTTATGCAACTGGGTACATAGGATTTTGTTGTGATATTATTGAGTTATATACGTACAATCTGAAAATATACTTTAACGTTAACGCACTAAGACCAACTATAATAGCTTTTGCATCCATTGTAAACCCAGATCAACCTGCTGGTAACTCGCAGGCTGATCAGGGTTAACAATATCTGGCTGCTGATCAGTCATTTCCCCAAAACACCCCTTTATCACATAAATGGAATGGTCTTAATTCAAAGAAAGAACAGTCCATTATATATATGTAGCGGGGTAAGAGTTAAAAAAATGTTTCAACAAAGTATTATGACTCTTACAGGTTGAAGGTACAGGGAAGCAGAGCATTTATAAGTTCCTGAAGGTTCTTCAGGGTCTCCGAGAATGGGAGATATGTAGCCCTGACATCACGGCGGCCATTGAATTCTGCCGAGAACGAATCGTGGAAATGACCGTGGATGAATACGAATGGTGGTTCAAGAATCAATTCCCTAAGGTGACTCGACCACAAACCGCGCCTCCCAAGACGGAAAAAAAAGATGAAAAATATTCTACAAACTCATCATCGACTAGACCACTGCAGAGAAGGGCTGTACAGTCGGCGTTTGCCAGAAGAACGCAGCGTTAATATGGTTAAATTCAGACAATACTGTAATTCACAGTTTGTAAAATAATTACGTCAATATATTGTCTAAGCATGTGATACTGGTATACTTTTAAGTGTGCACTACTAAATACAGGCCTGCCAAATCTCTGGATAAAATCCGGAATCTCAGGATTATTCAGTTCTTCTCCGGATCACCAGATTAAGATCTAAAATCTCCGGATATGCAATTAAAAATGAATTATAAACCGAACTTTCAATGATTAAAAAAATACATTGCTGAAACAAGCTACGAGTATTTCATGTGTTTAAAAGTATCTTATTTAATCTATTATTCTCTACCAATATAAATAATTTAAGAGTTAATGGTATTAATTTTATTGCACGCAATCTCACAAAATAACTGCAAAATTCAGTTCACAGCAATTTCATTTTAAAATATTTTCTTGCATGTCGTAAATCATAAAAAAAGGAAAACATCTCAATTTGTTTAGGTTAAAAGGTTTGACAGCGGTTCTTAGTAAAAATAAAATAATGTATGCACACCTTATAACTCTATATAGATACAAGTGTGTTTATGACTGGAGGGTAGGCTTGGACCCTACTGACAAAAACTGACAAAACAGATTAACTGAAATAACTACGTGGTCCCGCCTTAATTCCATTAAGCGATGGGAAAGCTTATATTAGGAGAATTTTATTAAGGATATTTCGACAATAAAATACTCTAAAACATTTTTTACTGGAAAAAAAATGCGATAACCTGTTTAAAATGATCTATTATATGTTTTAATTTTACAATATGCAAACTTTTTAAACCGAATCATACCCCAGCCATCCCCGTTTTCGCTTCTTGAAGAATGGGTTGGATGGGGTATAAAAGCTTATACTCGGACCATGTAATGGAAACTGGGTAAATAGTTAAATTGTGAGCTCAAACCTTTGAGAGTGTGCCATGATACATTCTGTGAGTGTATTGCAGCTCCACCCATCCCCACCTACACGTGTACTCGACATTTATAACCAACGTATTTAGCGATAATTGTTACATATTTCAATATAACCTTTTAACACTTCTTGGATATATATTTTATTGAAAAAGGTATATTTTAAAAAGTGTTATTTTTTCCCGTTTTCTTCTTCGTTAAACATGTTAAAGTGGTCTTTTGATACACATAAAAATGTATTGTTAATGAAAGGATGGTGTTTTAATACCACATTTTGTTCGCATATATTGATGTTTAACCATTGTAATACCGTATTGCTGACAAAGTTGTCGAAATGTTGTGTAAGTTTTGTGATGTTTGAAACTTCAAGCATATTGCTGTGATTTGTTTGTTGAAATGTGTGCTCTTTACAGCTTTCTGTAATCATCATAATAAGACATTACTCAGCGCTCAAAGAAAACATTTCTTTTACTGCTTGTCCACCATGCTGCAAAGACAATTCTCAAGTTTTGATTGGTCAGTGCGCCTTAGACTTGAGCCCATGTCTACGTCGAGAATCTAATAACATATAATGTTGGCTATAGATCTACATGTTTTTCTAGAAAATAGGAGAGATGAGGGCATAAAAAGATAGTAACATTTACATTAAATTAATTTAACGTACATGTTTAAAATATTTTTTATGTGACCACACATTATATACCAAACAAGATAGTGTTTTAAAAATCGAAAACTCTACTTGAAATGAGAAACTGGTTTTGAATTAAAAAAAAAAAAATTACTTTAAATTTTAAATATGAATATATCACAAATGTACATTGTTGTTTAATAACTCAGTCAACATATTGTATAGGTTATTTCTAGCCATCACAGAATGGGGGCAAGTCGGTAATTCATAGGAATTTAGAAACCCTGCCCAATTCTTACTATCAAATAGGTTCATTAACATGTTCATTAACATGTATTAATCAGGACCTCTTGGTTTACATCCATCCGAAGAACAAGACCAGTGTATTTGCCTTGCATAAGGACACAACTAAGTATCCCAGTGGCACCAGCAAGGCTCAAACCCATCTCCGTATTAAGACTCATTGGGCCAGCCCCCCAGCCCCCACCACCCCACACCCCACCCCAGTACTCCTCCCAAAATGTACATACAAAGTACATGTAGTGTTCATACAGCATAGGGTTTCTGTCATGTACTTCATTTGTCATTGATAATTTATTCCCGTTTCTGTTCGTTGCCTATGCAAGCGTTTTAAATTCAACAAAATGTGTTAAGTGTTGTGTAGTGTTGTGCAAAAACATGAAAATCTAATTTTTGAAATTTATTATTTTATGCAAGAACTGTTGTGTAATACATAAAATCATTACATAATTTTACATACAGCATTACTGAGATGTATGCATGCATGTTTTACTGTTGATGTGTTACCTGCCGCAGTGTAAGTGTTCAATATACAGTTACACTGAAACAGTGTCTCATGTTGATTTCAAGTAAAGCATTTTAACCCTTAACCCGCTAAGCACGATTTTAATAGCCTTTGCAGTGGCTTAGCTGCACTAAGGCACTGCAGGCTCGGGCCGGCAGTATATTCTGGAAAATCTCGAAAATGGACCAGAATGGCCAGAAACACTCTATTTATCAAACATTTTCTGGGGGAGGATGCCCCCAGACAGAACTCAGAAATTAAGCGGGCCTGCAGCTTCAAAAAGGTCAGCTACACCCCTGCTTTGCTTCCATTGTAAATCCAGATCAGCCTGCGAGTAACTCAAAGAAAGAAAAGTCCATTCTTCAAGACGAATTAGTTTCTAGCAAGTATTAATCACTAAACGTGTTTATTAAAATAAAATTAAAAGTGGAAAATCAATATAAATTATCATGACATTTCTTGCTTGACTAAGGTCTCATTGTAAGTTCTTTACTAAGTTATATATAATTTCCATCATATTAACCCATTATATAAATCCGGTCATTTTCAATGATGTTTTATGAAACATGAGCTAATACTTCTCATGTGTAACATCAACAGTGCATATCATTTTAACTTTCTTCAACACTCTCGACTTCCAGAAAGTTGACTAAGATTGGTACCCAGTCAGACATATTTGACTAACATTGGTACCCTGTTAAACATGTTTCACTTAGATTGGTACCCTGTTAAACATGTTTGACTAACATTGGTACTCGGTCAAACATGTTTGCAAGCATCGTTGTCACAGTTTGTTCTGAAGTTTATGTACTACATTTAGGGCACAATTTTCTTTCTTTAAATTTAAAACAGACCTTATAATTTGTTAATAACTGTTGGATTTTAAATATGTTTTATTTCAACATGTTTGCAATGAACATATATATTTTGGTACATAGTTAATAGGATTGGAAAGAAAGAAAAAATATTACAGAGTACCTCTCCACTGTGAAAATGTTTCGAGAATAAATTTCTTAACATCCAAAATATCAACGTTTAAGGAGTGAAACAAAAGGAAATAATGGTAATAAATAATACAAGGTTTATGTCAAAGATATAGCAAAGATGTAACCAGATTTTTATAAATTATACTCACAGAAGTAATAATTGAAGACTAAGGCTTGAACTGATGATGTTTTATCCACAAATGTTTGTTGGTTTTTTGTGTGTGTTTTATGACTGACGAAAGAAATTATACACATGCATATTGTGTGTATAGGCATTTTTGCCCTTGTATAGTGAATGGGAAATTTGGTTCACAGTTTGAATACCCAGTACAATTATCCAGCACAACTTAAGATCAGCATTAATGAAGTATTTATTTTATAAACAATATTTATTTTATAACTCATTACGTGATCCGGCGTTAATTCCATGGGAAAGCTTATATTAGCAGGATTTTATAACAGATATTTTGCCAATAAAAACATGTTTAACATGTTTTACTGAAAAAATGTGATATCCTGTTAAGAATTTCCTATTAAATGTTTTAATTTTACAATGTGCAAACATTCTAAGCTGAAATTAAGGTTTATTTCATACCCCAGTCAACCCCATTTTCGCTTCTTGGAGTAGGAGTTGGATAGGGTACGTATGAAAGTTAATACTCGGACCATGTAACATTGTTTCTTTTACATAAATTGTATCATATCAGCATTAAATGTATATTTATTATTTAAATTATTATCCTCACAGATCTCACTCTATTTTCTTAGATATTTTATTCTGTAATCTTTGTCGAGAGCTGTTACATATATGTATATGCATGGTCAAATAAACCATAAGTTTGTTTGCTGTTCAAATCATGTGTCATCAACTGGTTTAATTTGGTAGTTCAAATAGGTGTATGGACAACATCACCCCCTGCTCTTTTTGGCACACCCAAAACAAAATCCTCCTCATGCAATTTCATAAAAGGTTTATTTAATTGTGTTTAACTTATCTCGTATTAAAACATTATGTTATTTAGACATTATACATACATAATACATAAAAATAAGTGTTTGTTATATAAATAATTGTTAAAACCTATGATTTTAATCAGGGGGGATTTTAAATCGTTTAAATCATGAGAGGTCATGTGTACTTGTGGCAAATGCAACATTTTGTTTCAACTTTAGAATATGATTGAGGTTTCAGAATAAAGGGAGTAAATGGTCTAAAAATAAATGCCATATTTGACTTGTGGCATCTAAAAATGCTAAAATAATCACTCGGTTGAGCCACGAATATTTCATGGTTTCTAACACTTATCAAATTTGGCCTGTATATTTAGGTGCTAACCATGTTCTCTGTGTCTATCTCACCTTCTTAGTGTAGATATACGGTGCCCTCCATATTTATTTTTACACATTGTCATAATCTCATTGCATTACATGTAAACCCATTTAATGTATACCTTAAAATTACTGAAAAATCCTACAATTAATTCCTAAATTTATGTTTTAAGTAAACATGTTACACTTTGTAATACATATAATAGTTTTGATGACATAAGCCAACATTTAGAGAAATAACGAGAGAATGACCCTTACATTTTATTTCCATTTAAAAAAATTGAATAGAAAAATAAATTTTTCATTATTCCATCTGGGTAGGTCAGACAACAGTTTAAAAACAAACACAAAATGCACATTAAAAATGAATTAAATGTATATCCATCAAAAACATGTTAGATTCATGTTGGAATTACAGTACAAGTATTTGCATTTTTTCTACAAGTCTAAAATGAATTGATTGAACATGTAATGCAATAGGGATTATAACAGTTGTAAAATACATATCAGGGCACTGTATGTATGTAACGTGTAATTATAGTGTATGTATGGTGCTATCTACATATATGCCTTTTATATAGATTTACAAATATATATTCTGTACGTTTTCTGTCTGACTACATTTTATTATCAGCTATAGGTTGTGCATCGGTGCAATTTGACATTTTGCACGATCAGCACGAGGTTTGATGATTCACCCGTAACTATCAATTTAGGTCATTTAAATTGGGACAGCTACCTCAGCGGGATGAAGTATAAAGACTCCCGTCTGGCAGACATATCACCACCAGGGGGCGTTGTTTATCAAGAATCTCATCCTGTTTTTCATTAATATAGATTTCATAAAACTCATTCAGAAAATGATTCAAAACTTGCTTAAAGCTCATTTTGAATTAATTTAATGATGTTTATTAAAACCTGTATTGTATACAACTTGTTTAATGTCTCTCTATGTAATTATTTGTAATATACTGTTGTTGTTTTTCTATAGTCTATAGTCTATATTATAATGCTTTCTGTTAACATACACTCTTATTATTAAGGGACTGGTTCTGTGTAACCAGTGATGAATTTACAATTAGGAAACCAGTCTTATATTTTGACTACCAGTAAATATTAGATTAATAGGTGATATCAATATATCCACAATTATCACTGGCTATAACATTCATGGCTGGTGTGTTTGCACAAAATCTTCAGGGTGTTGATTTATATAGAAAATTGGCATTTAAATGCTCTATGTTTTCAACTTTCTTGAAGTAGTGTATTAATATCTTTTAACCAAGATAGTATACTTAAGTTTGCAAAAAGTAAAAAAAAATATCATCGATTTTGTTTTAAAGGGACACCTGGCAATATCTTGATATTTTATAACTGCCAGGCATCCAGTTCAGTTTGTTTTTTCTACATAACTTACATTTGTTCAAAATTAATATTAAAAATTATAAGAATAGTATAAAGCAAATTATGTTTGCATCTTATTAACTGATGATTATATTAAGGTAGAATAAGACAAAAACATGAAAATTCTAAATTATATTTGATTATATGCAAGAAGGTTTAAAGTAAAAAAAACTACTGCTTGAAAAACACTTCAAGATTGCCATGTGTCCCTTTAATTCTTTCAAATACTACCACAGTTCTAAAGATAGTTTTTTTAGATAGTTTTTTTTATAGAATCATTGATCCCGCTTAAAATCCTTAGACATACACTTTGTAGGGACCTCAGGTACCCTGGTCTTATTCTTAAATGTCAAAATGTTTAATTCAGTTTTATGAAACGTTTATGTTTTACTCGTTTTGAAGTGCTGTATAGTGATTTTGTATGTCTGTCGTGAAATCTTAGAAACGCAGATACCTCTTTATATATAACACTGGCCTAGACGGAGTATTCTGTAAATATGGAATAAAATCTGTCTTAAACTCATGGTGCTTTCGTTCTTATTTTTATTACCACTAAACAGGAACGTCGACAACGTTCCTGCACTAAATGACATTTTGTTTATCTTAGCATAACCGTCATTTAGGATCACTTTGTATGTGCACTGCATACACAAAGGGATTGCTTTGACCAGCGTCAATGTTGGCTGCCATAGAGATGGGAGACACCTTACACATTCTATAATAAAAAAAAACTACCAGTATTTGACCTATGGTCTTGCAAGTTTATCGTTTGTTTCACTTACTCTTGCTATTTAGTAATCATTTACAATATTGACCCCCTCGAACCCCAACCCCCACAACGCCCAAATCCTTGACCCACACACGCAACTTTCACAACTTTCACACAACTTTAACCTCTAAAAACTTGCCATGTGTTATTTGCATGCAACTTCTTCTATGCGTTACTCCTGCAATGAGGCACATGTTTCGTTGGCGATTTCATCTCATCTTTCTTTGCTTTTCTAGATCTATCCCGGTCAGGGAGTAAGTAAATAGGGAGGAGAAACGGGTTCATAAACGCTCTAGTTTATCGATTTATGTTGTCGCGCTAGAACGCCGCCATTTACTATTTTATCGATACAGGAAAATCGGTCGTAAGCGCGTTACATTTGAAAAGTTAAGATTTCAGCCAAACATCTCAAATTAGGCAGTTTTTACAGCCTCTTTTTTATGGTTTTCTGTTATAATCAACATCACGAAATTACCTTCTTGACAAAGATACATATGTCTACTATTTACTTTTTGTTATTATGAATGCCTAATATAACCCATACTTCGTATCTCGTTTGCAATAGCTCCACATCTTTTTCAATTTGGCGCAGAGTGGCGCCATCTTTGTTACACGGAACCGTCTGGTAAAATGTGCTTTTATACATGCAAACAAATACACGCTCTGTATCTGAGGACACAATGTAAATACATAATACTTATGTTTACATTTCGCACCTTTATTGAGTTTGTAAGTGTAATAATTTATAAGAATTTGCTGTTTTTCATACGAAACAACCGGCAGTAGTCATTTTCACGCAGTAGTGAAACACGCGCGACAACATAAAACGGCAAAACGATCCGTTTCTCCTCCCTGTATACTTATTCCCTGCTAAGATGATGTGTTAACGGGACCTAAACAAACATTTCCATTTCTACTTTTGAGAAACCTAATCTCTGCAAATGTTAGGCAAATACTTGTTTTGTATTTTACAGGAGATATGACATTTGGTTATTTAAAAAGTCAAGTAAATATATATTGTGTCACAAACTTCAGTGTGTTTTCCCCCGTGTGGTTGCCTCCCTGTGTGGTTGCCGGTGTGGAAAAAAAATGGACGGAAGTTACAATACGCATGCGCGTATCACTTAGGGCGAAAAATAACATATCCGCTTGCAGGGACCATCTCACAGGTTAAAGTAATGTTAACGTTCACATACATGCAGAAGACTCATAGTTTACACCAGAAATTTCACATACAAATTCCTGCTGACACACATAACTCGTGTATATATACTTTCCACTACTATGTTTATTAATACAGAATTATAACAACAAACGAAGTCAATTTAAAGCTGGATAGTCTACTGTTAATGTAGTTGTATGCAAACAAGATATAAATATTTTGCCGAAAAGAAATGTCCTGGAAAATAAATTACACATTTTGTTATCGCTTTTCTACTCTATTTGTCTCAGTTTGGTGTAATTGTATACCACCCAGCTTTATAAACTCAAATTATAATTAACATTGGAGGAAGAAATGCATAGGGGAATAACTGAACAGTATCGGGAAACGGATGAAATGGATGGACGAAGTCTACTTAGGTAGACATAAGTTATATATTTTTTTATATTTTTCAACTTTGTTTTACGGCATGTCTAATCAAAGTGCCTAGTTTTTAAGTCAACCGCACTAGATAAAAATCGCAGCCTCACAAATATTGGATCAAACAACTCTCTATCAAATCAGAGCGACGGCAATATTAGAGGAAACAACACCCTGGGAAATAAATCGACACAGCCGGGGGGAAAATTGACACTATTAGGTATCTTAATAATGTGTTATCATACCTCATCTCTTTCCCGACCATCCCTCATGTCAACCTCATTATTGAAGTAATAGTATAACCAACAACAATCTAATAAATTGGAACAGAGGCAATATTAGAGGAAAATAACCGCAGAAAAATACCTGGGCACAGCCGGGAAAAAACTGGATCATATTGCATATCTTTATAATATGTTATCATACCTCATATCTGAAGTTTGCCCTCTCAACTCTCATGCCAACATACATAACGAGGTAATAGTATAACCAATAACACCCTATTATATCAGAGCGACGGAAATATTAAAAGAAACAACACCCTGGGAAATAACTGGACACAGCCGAGAAAAAACTGGACCATATTGTGTATCTCAAGAGTATGTTATTTCTCATTTCCGACGTTTTCCTGATCATCTCTCATGTCAACCTCATTAATGAAGCAATAGTATAACCAATAACAATGTATTAAATCGGAGCGGCACCCTTGTTAGAGGAAAATAACCACTGGGAAATAACTGGACACAGCCGGGGAAAAAATGGACATTATTGTGTATCTCAATACTATGTTATCATATCTCATCTCCAATGTTTTCCCGCTCATCTCTTATGTCAACCTCACTAATGAAGCAATAGTTTAACCAATAACATTCTATTAAATCAAAGCGGTACCACTGTTACAGGAAAATAGCCGCCGGGAAATAACTGGACACAGCCGGGGAAAAAATGGACCATATTGTGTATCTCAATAATATGTTATCAAATCTCATCTCCAATGTTTTTCCTGTAACAACCTCATTAATGAGGCAATAGTACAACTAATAACACTCTATGAAATCAGAGCGGCACCATTGTTAGAGGAAAATAACCGCCGGGAAATAACTGGACACAGCCGGGGGGAAACTGGACCATATTGTGTATCTCAATAATTTGTTAGCATATCTCATCTCCAATGTTTTCCCGCTCATCTCTCATGTGAACCTCATTAATGAGGCAATAGTATAACCAATAGCAATGTATTAAATCAGATCTGCACCATTGTTAGAGGAAAATAGGCGCTGGGAAATAACTGGACACAGTATAACCAATAACACCCTATTAAATCAGAGCGGTACCAATGTTAGAGGACAATAACTGCTGGGAAATAACTGGACACAGCCGGGAAAAAACTGGACATTATTGTGTATCTCAATAATATGTTATCATATTTTATCTCCAATGCTTTCCCGCTCATCCCCCATGTCAACCGCATTAATGAGGCAATAGTATAACCAATAACACTCTATTAAATCAGAGCGGTACCATTGTTACAGGAAAATAACCTCCGGGAAATAACTGGACACAGCCGGAAAAAAACTGGACATTATTTCAATAATATGTTATCATATCTCAACTCCAATGTTTTCCCGCTCATCCCTCATGCCAACCTCATTAATGAGGCAATAGTATAACCAATAACAGTCTATTAAATCAGAGCGGTACCATTGTTAGAGGAAAATAACCTCCGGGAAATAACTGGACACAGCCGGGGAAAAACTGGACATTATTGTGTATCTCAATAATATGTTATCATATCTCATCTCCAATGTTTTCCCGTTCATCTCTCATGTCAACCTCATTAATGAGGCAATAGTATAACCAATAACACTCTATTAAATCAGAGCGGTACCATTGCTACTGGAAAATAACCGCCGGGAAATAACTGGACACAGCCGGGAAATAACTCGACATTATTGTGTATCTCCATTATATGTTATCATATCTCATCTCCAATGTTTTCCCGCTCATCTCTCATGCCTACCTCACTAATGAGGCAATAGTATAACCAGTAACACTCTATTAAATCAGATCGGTACCATTGTTACAGGAAAATAACCGCCGGCACATAACTGGACAAAGCAGGGGGTAAACTTGACATTATTGTGTATCTCAATAGCATGTTATCATATCTCAACTCCAATGTTTTCCCGCTCATCCCTCATGTCAACCTCATTAATGAGGCAATAATATAACCAATAACACTCTATTAAATCAGAGGAAAATAACCGCCGGGAAATAACTTGACACAGCCGGGAAAAAACTGGACATTATTGTGTATCTCAATAATATGTTATCATATTTCATCTTCAATGTTTTCCCGCTCATCTCTCATGCCAACCTCACTAATGAGGCAATAGTATAACCAATAACAATGTATTAAATCGGAGCGGCACCCTTGTTAGAGGAAAATAACCACTGGGAAATAACTGGACACAGCCGGGGAAAAAATGGACATTATTGTGTATCTCAATACTATGTTATCATATCTCATCTCCAATGTTTTCCCGCTCATCTCTTATGTCAACCTCACTAATGAGGCAATAGTTTAACCAATAACATTCTATTAAATCAAAGCGGTACCACTGTTACAGGAAAATAGCCGCCGGGAAATAACTGGACACAGCCGGGGAAAAAATGGACCATATTGTGTATCTCAATAATATGTTATCAAATCTCATCTCCAATGTTTTTCCTGTAACAACCTCATTAATGAGGCAATAGTACAACTAATAACACTCTATGAAATCAGAGCGGCACCATTGTTAGAGGAAAATAACCGCCGGGAAATAACTGGACACAGCCGGGGGGAAACTGGACCATATTGTGTATCTCAATAATTTGTTAGCATATCTCATCTCCAATGTTTTCCCGCTCATCTCTCATGTGAACCTCATTAATGAGGCAATAGTATAACCAATAGCAATGTATTAAATCAGATCTGCACCATTGTTAGAGGAAAATAGGCGCTGGGAAATAACTGGACACAGTATAACCAATAACACCCTATTAAATCAGAGCGGTACCAATGTTAGAGGACAATAACTGCTGGGAAATAACTGGACACAGCCGGGAAAAAACTGGACATTATTGTGTATCTCAATAATATGTTATCATATTTTATCTCCAATGTTTTCCCGCTCATCCCCCATGTCAACCGCATTAATGAGGCAATAGTATAACCAATAACACTCTATTAAATCAGAGCGGTACCATTGTTACAGGAAAATAACCTCCGGGAAATAACTGGACACAGCCGGAAAAAAACTGGACATTATTTCAATAATATGTTATCATATCTCAACTCCAATGTTTTCCCGCTCATCCCTCATGCCAACCTCATTAATGAGGCAATAGTATAACCAATAACAGTCTATTAAATCAGAGCGGTACCATTGTAAGAGGAAAATAACCTCCGGGAAATAACTGGACACAGCCGGGGAAAAACTGGACATTATTGTGTATCTCAATAATATGTTATCATATCTCATCTCCAATGTTTTCCCGTTCATCTCTCATGTCAACCTCATTAATGAGGCAATAGTATAACCAATAACACTCTATTAAATCAGAGCGGTACCATTGCTACTGGAAAATAACCGCCGGGAAATAACTTGACACAGCCGGGAAATAACTCGACATTATTGTGTATCTCCATTATATGTTATCATATCTCATCTCCAATGTTTTCCCGCTCATCTCTCATGCCTACCTCACTAATGAGGCAATAGTATAACCAGTAACACTCTATTAAATCAGATCGGTACCATTGTTACTGGAAAATAACCGCCGGCACATAACTGGACAAAGCAGGGGGTAAACTTGACATTATTGTGTATCTCAATAGCATGTTATCATATCTCAACTCCAATGTTTTCCCGCTCATCCCTCATGTCAACCTCATTAATGAGGCAATAATATAACCAATAACACTCTATTAAATCAGAGGAAAATAACCGCCGGGAAATAACTTGACACAGCCGGGAAAAAACTGGACATTATTGTGTATCTCAATAATATGTTATCATATTTCATCTTCAATGTTTTCCCGCTCATCTCTCATGCCAACCTCACTAATGAGGCAATAGTATAACCAATAGCACTCTATTAAATCAGAGCGGTACCATTGTTAGAGGAAAATAACCGCCGGAAAATAACTGGACACAGCCGGGGAAAAACTCGACATTATTGTGTATCTCAATAATATGTTATCATATCTTATCTCTATTGTTTTCCCGCTCATCCCTCATGTCAATCTCATTAATGAGGCAATAGTATAACTAATAACACTCTATTAAATCAGAGCGGTACCATTGTTAGAGGAAAATAATCGCCGCCAAATGACTGGACACAGCCGGGGAAAAAAATGGACATTATTGTGTATCTCAATAATATGCTATCATATCTCATCTCCAAAGTTTTCCCGCTCATCTCTCATGCCAACTTCACTAATGAGGCAATAGTATAACCAATAACACTCTATTAAATCACTCTTATTAAGTATTAAGGGACTGGTTCTGTGTAACCAGGGGACTGGTTCTGTGTAACCAGTGATGAATTTACAATTAGGAAACCAGTCTTATATTTTGACTACCAGTAAATATTAGCTTAATATATCCACAATTATCACTGGCTATAACATTCATGGCTGGTGTGTTTGCACAAAATCTTCAGGGTGTTGATTTATATAGAAAATTGGCATTTAAATGCTCTATATTTTCAACTTTCTTGAAGTAGTGTATTAATGTCTTTTAACCAATATACTTAAGTTTGCGAAAAGTAAAAAAAAAATCATCGATTTTGTTTTAAAGGGACACCTGGCAATATCTTGATATTGTATAACTGCCAGGCATCCAGTTAGTTTGTTTTTTCTACATAACTTACATTTGTTCAAAATTAATATTAAAAATTATAAGAATAGTATAAAGCAAATTATGTTTGCATCTTATTAACTGATGATTATATTAAGGTAGAATAAGACAAAAACATGAAAATTCTAAATTATATTTGATTATATGCAAGAAGGTTTAAAGTAAAAAAAACTACTGCTTGAAAAACACTTCAAGATTGCATGTCCCTTTAATTTTTTCAAACACTACCACAGTTCTAAAGATAGTTGTTTTTTTATAGAATCGTTGATCTAGCTCTTAAAATCCCGCTTAAAATCCTTAGACATACACTTTGTAGGGACCTCAGGTACCCTGGTCTTAAATGTCATAATGTTTAATTCAGTTTTATGAAACGTTCATGTTCTACTTATTTTGAAGTGCTGTAAATTGATTTTGTATGTCTGTCGTGAAATCTTAGAAACGCAGATACCTCCTTATATATAGGTCATATACCACTATTGCATTTTACATAGGGTTACATTATAGCCTTTTGGCCCTAAAACACATTTTACACATCCAAGGGAACCTTTTAGGCTACTTTATTTTCAAGAACTATCCTAGACTCACTTAAAAAAGTGCAAACAATTGGGGCTTTTGTATTGTTTTCACCTACTTTCGGTTTGATGACGGTGATGACCGTCAGGCACGCAGCAAATAAATGTGAATTTCTGACAATTTACTATACCTGCAATTTTCTCAATAAAATAGCCCAGATGCAAGAACAAATACATATTTTTTTTTTTATCACCTACACATATTATTTTGACATTTTATGTACATCAGTTATGATTAAGGCAATTCTACCCAATCAGAAAATAGCTCTTTCGAAAAAGATATACCCTAATACACCCTATACTTTTTTCAGCCAATCAGTAGCCCCAAAACAATAGTGGTATGTGACCTATAACACTGGCCTAGACGGAGTTATAAACTGGCCTAGACGGAGTTATAACACTGGCCTAGACGGAGTTATAACACTGGCCTAGACGGAGTATTCTGTAAATATGGAATAAAATCTGTATTAAAGTCATGGTGCTTTCGTTCTTATTTTTATTACCACTAAACAGGAAAGACGACGTTCCTGCACTAATTGACATTTTGTTTATCTTAGCATAACTGTCATTTAGGGTCACTTTGTGCGTGCACTGCATACACAAAGGGATTGCTTTGACCAGCGTCAATGTTGGCTGCCATAGAGATGGGAGACACACCTTACACATTCTATAAAAAAAAAAATAATTGTAATTTAGTAATCCTTTGACAATGTTGCGAAAGAACAGTCTATTATGTATATGTAGCTGGTTAAGGGTTAACTATAAGTTATGCTCTAGACTATAATTACAAGTATACACTTAAAAAGGGCAATGCCAATAAATTATCTCTAATGTGAATAAAGCTACAGTTATGGTTCCTGCGCACGGCACTTTTCCTTATTGGCCTATAGCATTGTGTGAAGTTCAATTCTAGTCCCATAAGTCGTTTTTCAAGATTTGTACATATACATTTCAAAGAGCAATACTTTTAATGTTAATGAAGACGGAGCTATGATCCCATTAGTCGCTTTCAAGAATTATAAAATATAAAATGAAACCAGAGTTATGTTTCTTGCGCAACTGCACTCTCATTATCCCCTATCATTGTGTGAAGTTTCATTCAAGTCTCGGTAGTACTTTTCAAGTTGTGCTCTGGACAAAGAATCCGTAAGAACGGACGGACAGACAAAAAGGCATCTGTAATGCTTCACCGAACATTTTCGGAGCATAAAAGAGGTTCTTTACTGGAAATCCTCAGTATCGCTTACCAGAGTGGTAAGACTGGGAACAGTTTAACTCTAAGATGTGAGCATGAAATCCTTGACCCGCCCATTAGTTTAAGCAGGGTTTTTAAATTATAGTATTAAGAACATGTTTTAAGTGAATATACGGAATATTTGTGTGTGATTGTTGGTCTGCTTGACAATCACCGAACACATAGTATTGTCGTTAAGAATTAGTGGAATAGTTTAATTTGAAGTTTGCACTAGGTGTTTTTTTTCTTATTAAAAAAACATGTGTATACTGTATGCACGCGTTCGTTCAAATAAAAAGTGATCAGGTATGAAATAAATAAAATGCTAGAACCAAGACCCTCAGTTGAACAAGTTGGTCTCTGTTGGCATTTTCATCTCGACCAATATAAAACAGCATCTTTAAAGAACGTGTAAAACGCCCGATTCCTGGAATTCTTATAGCACTAGAATGGTGTTCCACGGAACACTTGTGTCGCCTGCCGTCAGCTAATTCCCGTTATGAGCTTGATTAGGCTGCAGATTAAAGTGGCACAACTCCGCCAAAATGTCAGAGTTACTGGACATGTTTAACGACAGTTGAGCATTTGTTTTATGAACAAAGGTCAAATACTTTTCAAGTTATGGCCAAGGTTAGGTGGCAGGTTAAAGTGTGACGACTGACAACGTGATCCCTAGGTTTTTGCCATGCTACGCAGGCGACAAAAAAACAGTCCTTTATATTCTTTTATGAAATTTCAGACAGAGTTACAGGAAACTATATGTCCTTCAATAACATAGCAAAATGGCGGCGCACATGATTGAATTTTGATATATAGTTTCATAAATTGTCAGATCGTGAAACCACTCATATAAGGTATCATTGAATAACGCGGACAAAATTGAGACGCACATGACTTGAAGTTTTCAATAACAATCTGTTGTGTGTGTACGATTTTATGAAATTTCAGATCGTACTACAACTTATAAATCATATACAGTTACAGATCTAACATCTTAGCATGGTATATCTCTTTAAATTAATGATACTTTCTTAAAATTAATCATACCTTGCTGTTGATATAAAGTCTATTCTAAAATTATTCTAGTGGACTAACCGTGGCTTAAAGCTATTCAGCGAATCAAATAACTCATCAAAGAAACATACAAGCCAGATGTAATCTTTTTTTAAATGAAAAAAATATCAAATTGATCGTTTTTAAAATAAAATTCAATCTAGGATTTGCTCTTAATTTGAACTGGGATTAAACATATGCTATTAATTATATATACAGCGTATGCATATATACACTGATAACAAATAAGGGATCGGAACGGAAGCAAAATGCTTATTAAGTTAATTTTCTTAATTTGAATTTGTTGTACCTAATGATCCCTTTTTAATTTAAAAAAAAAAATAGAAGCCAATCTGTTAATGCCGCGTTAAAAGAAGCGAATCATGAAATCCATGCTGAATATATACTGATACAAATTAGTTTAGCATGTAAATAACATATAAATCCCGTTGACCAGATTCTAGGATATTTGTAGAAGAATATAACTTACACAATTATCAGTTATATTAAGGGAATAAGTCTCAAAAGAAATAAGCGAAAACAATAGCAACATTTGGTAATCTATATGTTTTACAGAAATTATAACTTCGCTATTATTTCAATGCAATTCCACAAATGGTAAACTTTGGTTCCCATTTGGTTACAATGGCAAGGGAAGTGTCGATTGTCTTAGCGGATTTTATAACTTGAGACCCATAACAGTCATTAACTTGCTCTTTACCTTATTTGTATTTTTAAATGTGAAATAGTATGTTTTAACCAAATGGGAGATAACTCTGATACTTACATTGGAATACAAAAAGTAAGTGAAAAAGAAGATCAACCTAAGTCATGCCGATGATTTAAAATACTTCACATATAAAATACTCCACATTTAAAATACTTCACATATAAAATACTTCACATATAAAATACTTCACATTTAAAATACTTCACATATAAAATACTTCACATATAAAATACTTCACATATAAAATACTTCACATATAAAATACTTCACATTTAAAATACTTCACATATAAAATACTTCACATATAAAATACTTCACATATAAAATACTTCACATATAAAATACTTCACATATAAAATACTTCACATATAAAATACTTCACATTTAAAATACTTCACATTTAAAATACTTCACATATAAAATACTTCACATATAAAATACTTCACATATAAAATACTTCACATTTAAAATACTTCACATATAAAATACTTCACATATAAAATACTTCACATATAAAATACTTCACATATAAAATAATTCACATTTAAAATACTTCACATATAAAATACTTCACATATAAAATACTCCACATTTAAAATACTTCACATATAAAATACTTCACATATAAAATACTTCACATTTAAAATACTTCACATATAAAATACTTCACATATAAAATACTTCACATTTAAAATACTTCACATATAAAATACTTCACATATAAAATACTTCACATATAAAATACTTCACATATAAAATACTTCACATATAAAATACTTCACATTTAAAATACTTCACATATAAAATACTTCACATATAAAATACTTCACATATAAAATACTTCACATATAAAATAACATTACATAAGCCTGAGATTATTTTTTAGAAAACTGAAGCTATCACAAAACAAATTATTATGATTAAGTCCCAGTACAGATAACACATGTGCTGATATTAATATTGTAAGTTTTGTCACCTGCTTACATGTTAAATGACACTCCGTGTGTGTGTGTGTGTGTGTGTGTGTGTGTGTGTGTTACTAAGGTATACATCGAGTTTATGTTACTGCGCGTGCGTGTTGTATGCTGCATGTGACTGTATGTGAGAAACTCGGTTTAAAGTATCACCACAAAGGCTGTCAATTCGTTCTGGGCTGGGATAGAAGAATCACTTACACTTACCCTACGTTTGCCCCTCCCCTTCCCTCCCCCTCTCCCAACCCATCCCACCCCACCCATAATAACAGGTAATACTTTAAATCCACATGTTTATATAACCAGAACTTTTTGAACCTACACACAGTATGACTCTTGAAATTCTTTAAATATCTCAACTTAAAACGACGTACTCGTGCGTAGAGCTATTGTGTAATAAATAAATACATTCACAAAAGTGTGCGCCTTTCATTACATTTTCATGCTGTTCGGGTCATATGTCACAGTTACCGGTATTGTTTACTATTTACTCCTAAATCACTACTGGTGTGATTCTTAAAAGTGATATAAAGGCAAGTAAACCACTCCTGAGAGTAAAATAAATATAGATCATCGACAAAGTAATTATCAAAAAAATATCATCCGATCAATTATTTGAAAAGGTTTTACTGATCGCGAATGATCGAACAAATATATATAGAGTGTCACGAACTGCATGACTAAGTATTCTAAATTTAAATTAGAAATTCGTAAATTATGATCAAGTATCCGAAAATATCGTGTTTAAAGTGTTATTTATATACGCAAGTCAAACTGTGCGCGTCATTTGTATACAGGGTGAGGGTATAAACTAGTATAAAAGAGGGATTTACGAAATTAGGACTTAAAAGTACGTCACGCGTAATAAATAAATAACCGAGTACAAATAGGAAAGTTGGTTAGCAAATTCAAACATTAAGGAAGTGTATACGCATACAAAGTCATTTGTAATAGTACGGTTATTGCGCGTTAGAGTTTTAAGATCGAGGCTGTATTTAGTATTAGTATTACATTTTAAAGGAAATAAACGATTTAAAAAGTACCATCTTACCACGTGATTTGGAAAAAAACAACATTTTATAAACAAAGGGATAATCTAGTATAAATCCGAAAGTGCACGTGCCTTTTTTTCTCCCTTTTAAACTACAACAAGCCGCTGATAATCGCCCAACATGGTTTGCGGGGACAGCACAACTATCGCCAAGGTGGCGATGATCGTAATGATAGTGAGTGTTGTGTGTGGGACGGTGGCCATATTCACGCCTTACTGGAGTGAGACGACGACCTCGGACGGTACGACGATCTACTCGGGCTTGGTTGTGGAGTGTAACAATACGCTGGGTTACTGTGTCAGTATTCAAGACATCGTGGACAGATATGGAAACTCCGGTAAGTTTAAAGTAGCTATCCGCTATCAACAGGCGCATTTTACAACAAATGTGGGGGCCCGAACTCCAGAGAGGTCGTGGGTTCGATCCTCGCCGCGACCACGTTATTTATCCTTGAGCAAGATAAATAATCCACATTGCTTAGAACTGGTTCTACCCAGGAAGTCATCGACAGCGATTAATCTAAGTTGCAATAGCTTGTTTCGCAATCGATGTAAAATAAATTTGTTTAAACTATAGACACAATATAAACGACTTTAACCAGTCAAACAAAAAAACTATTTACCACCTCATAATTCTTGACCATTGTACAAAAAAAAATGAAACTGGAAACGCATGTTTATTTTATTATTATTATTATTATTATTATTATAGTATTTTAGACCATGCACATTTAGTTCGTCGATATAATAATGAAGTTTCCCTCTTTGTTTGTTTATTATTTTTTAGTTTTTCTAGCGTTCTGTATATCTTGGATAGAATCAGCTAATCAGAAACGATACCAGAATCTCGGTAAAATGGCTGTGGCGTCAATTTTTTTTAGCGGAACCGTTCTAGACGTTTGTCTTTAGAACAGGCAAGATGATCTAGGCTATTCAATACCCAATTATAAACAAGTGTAAACTTTCTTTTTCTATTAAAATGAGTTTACAAGTTGTAGACATGTATGAAGAAAAATAACCTTTCCGACAAGTCATTGTTTCAATTCGTATTGTTTGAACATTAAAGATACATATTCATACTATTGAAAATACACACTATCTAATTGTAAATAATCAGTACCGAGTTAATATAACAACAGCAGAGAGTACAGCTAAGGCTAGAAGGGAGTTAATGCACAGGTCGTCACTGCGATCTCCCATTGTTGGTAATATGCTCGCAGTAATATTAATACGATATCTCTTTTAAAATATATTTAAACGTATAAGCTAATTCGGCTGGAAATAAAGCTCTTGTCAGTTTCAGGTTTATACGAGCTTTGAAGTATACATTCAGCAATTGCATGCGTATTTTGGTATCCGTTCATTGACTTCATGTTGAACACTCGGTATAGCTCAGTAGACAAGGTCTTGCCTATAGAGCTACTAATCTAAAGACCTCTACCTCGCATGGGTCGCTCCCTGGTGGAGGCATGTCCGATGGGAAGCTTCGTCCTTCATCGCATCTTCTTCCGAGGTTGCTGTACCAGTATAACCGAATATGAAGTGTTAACGGGCCGTAAAACTCATTTATTTGAATCCATTTCACATTATAAATCCGAAGGTTCATGTGAACATTTCTTAGAAGTCGCTTCTTATCGGCAGTTTTCAAACGGATTTAAAGTGGCTTCGAAGCAGTGTTCACGTGAACCTTTCGGTTTATCAACACATGCCTTCTTGATGAACCTATTCGTTAATTAATTTCACATTACATGTATTTATTCTTTTCAGAGTTCTACTCGTCCCAGATATGGAGTCTATCATTGGCGATGGTGGGATGGGTGTTCTGTGTTGCTGCTCTGGTAGTAATGATCGTGTACGTGTGTCTGCCGAATAAAATAACAGCCATTGTCGTTATACTGCTCACGTTCATAGGAGGTAAGCGATGGCAACATTTTGTGTGTGCATCTATTGAATGATATATATTTGAAAGAATGTAAGTTGTCTTGACTCAGTCGTAAATTAATTACTGCTTATCATAATTACTGCTTATCATATTCTACTTTATTTCCCCCCCCCCCCCACACCCCCTCTCCCCCCCCCCCCCCCCCCCCACCCACAATTTTTGACGGATGTCTTTAAGTAACAGGACGGAGGATGACTAAATTGAGGGATGTCTTTAAGTAACAGGACGGAGGATGACTAAATGTTACCTCTGTCGTTTTCATTTGGATTCCACGTCGAACATGCGGTCCGATCCTTTTTCATATTTATACGGCAATAACATATGTATGTTTAAATGGTTTACTTACCTGCGAGAGGGAAACATAGTGAAATGTGTGTACGGTTCTTATTTATGTATTCACAAAAATAATTAGATACACATATAGCTGTATTATAAGATGGTGCAGACAGACTCACATTCAATGTTTATTTTTTAGCCGGACTGCGTAGCAAATAAAGGCTTATAGTTTGGTGATTTCCGCCTGTCTGTCCGTCCGTCCGTTCATCTACGCGTGTTGACGTTTTGCTTAAAAAAAATCTCATTTTTCAAAAACTATTTGTCGGAAAGCTTTGACACTTGGCACACATGTATATTATCATTACAGAATGTTATATGACAAGAACCATAACTCTGTCATGTATTTTACCTGAATTATCCCCTTTTTACTTAGATTTTTCATTTAAAATGTTGAATTTGCCATACGGCGTTCGCAACACTCTTGGTGTTCCATTTGTTTCTGATTGTATTTTTAATTAAATATGCCATGAAAGCATTATTAATCTTTAAGTCTGCTATCAATGATTCCTGCTATCAATGATTCCTGAATGAGCTTCATGATTTGTCTATTTTCAGGCGGATGCATTATCGCTGCTGTTATTGTGTATGGAGTTGGACTAAACGAGTTTCTAAGCGCAGCCATTGGCTGGTCGTTTGGTTTGGACGCTGCTGCAGGCGGTCTTGCCATCATCGCTGGTGTGATCGTTCTGGTCAACTCCTGTATAATACCCTAGATTGTCTTGCCAAATGTGGACAAAGAAACAATGTATACACAATCTCGATTTGTTTTAAAACGTGATCATGGTGTTAGGTCATATCTAAATCAGCCTCATAGCCAGAGATAAAAAGGACACCGACTACGAAAATGTAAACGTAATTAATGGAATTGAATTTAATTGAATTGGATTTTATAGTCGCACACCTAAGGTCATATGGCGACTTTCCAGCTTCCATTGCTGGAGGAAGCAAACTATATATAGCTTTAGGTACAAGCTGGTGGCCGGCTTTTGGGTCAACAAGTAGACAGCTTAAGCAAGTTTACATAATAACCCATAAACAAAGAAAAGGTATGGGCGGACGTTGTTTTATGGGGACGTAAAGCATAGAAGTAGGTGCAGATTACCACCCCGAATATAGTTTGAAATTCTGCATTGAATGTCGTGATATATGACTAGATTTTTGAGCGTTTAACATATTTGTTCAGCTACAAACTACAAACGTGGAGTGTTGTGTTTACTTGTCAAGTATAACTGTGGAGAACAAGGGTAACCCAGGGTTCTGTCCTAGACTATTGTGGAATGCCTTAAATTGAATGGGTCATTACGCTGTGTAGTCATTACAAAATGTGAAGTTGTGCCATACATCTAAGTACACATTTATTAAACGGGTTTATTACTTGACAACAGCGGGTAAATTGTATGATTTAATGTATGAGCGTTTATTTGTTTATATGATGAGTAAGTACTTACATTTCGAGTGTTCGACGCAAAACTGTCGTAACTACATATAAATAAAAACAGACGATACAGCAGTTTTGAGTTGAACCATCAATTTGTTGTTTTTGAAGTGTCCAAAATACTAAATTACATTTTAACCTGAGATCTATATGCAGGCATAATACAACGGATAATGGCACGCATATTAATCATATCACTATAATCAAAGGAAACTATTCTGTATTGAAATGCTAATTCTGAAAATAAGTAAAAATAACATGATATGCTTACAATTAAGTATATACAACCGCTATAAGGTGCGCGACTGCATGACCGAATTTTGCATAAACTTTGGTTTCTTTTAAAGGAAAGAAACCGTCAACTAGTGTATTGATACTAGTGTATTGATACTTTATATCGACTATTGTATTGAAACTTTTTATCGAGTGTAACACAAATATCGCTCAACCTGTAAATAAAATATGTTGTTAATACGCTATTAAAGGTCTAAATTACGACGATAAAAATCCTTACCGCCGTTTGAATTAATTTATAAGTTTCTAACCAATGTTGTTTGTTTTCGCATGTATTTTAATCGTGTATTCGTAGACAATATGTATTTGTACAAATCTTATGGGTTAACTCTGCTATAATGACCTCGATGCGAAATTAAATGTATCCATATTGGTATTTTAAAATTCAGACAGCACCAAAGGAAGATACATATCTGTAGACAAAAAAAATCAATCTTACTATGAACCACTACAAATTAGGTTTTTAAAGGGATAACACAAGTTGAGCATCAACGATAAACACCGAGTTTATCCACTACCAGCATGTGGAGGTGTTTTTTATTGACCACTGATTGGTCAAATTATTTTGTGAGGTCATGTGAAAGTTATGATATTGCGGAACTATAAACCTCAGGGATATACACACTCTTAACTGTAAAGCTAGTGTGATTTTCGTGAAAAGGTCGCAGCCTTTACTGTCTATATTATATATAGAATATATATAAATATATAAATATGTTTACATTTTATTATGTCGCCATGTGTTTGTTTTTATACTGTTTTCGTTATACGTGTCAGAAACTGTATGATGTCACCTGTTAGCAGTTTATAACCATATCCTACTGTATGTATGAAACTATTTTATGTGCAATATGGTATGCTATAAACAGAATCGTATACTTGTCTCCCTTTCATTAACAAATTGCCAAGTCTCCAAGTCTCTGAAACTGTTCGTTGACTATGGTTGAAGTTTAAGACATATACCGAATGTGTTTTTTTTTATATCTGTACACTGAATGAATCCTTATGATACTTTGTCTTTGTGGAAATGAACAACTTGCGAACAACCATGAAAAGGTCCCTATTTATCTATATTTTATTATCATATACTCGTACAATGGCATTTTACTTCATTTGTTATGTATACATGTTATGTTTGTGATATGTGACGTTTTTGCCAAACCTGTGATGTTTTATAAAGAAGTGGGTATTTCGTTTCAAAGGATTGTTTTATATATTGTTTATAAATATACTTTCTTAACTTATTAAAAATAAAATATGTTCAAACCAATTCAATTTTGTTTTCTTTGTTAGCAAATTTTGGCACGTTGATTCCAAACATCGAACTTCCTAAAGTTGGTACGTAAACCGCTATATCCAAGTGAGTAAAAAGAAATCCATTTGCCTGTCCAAACGAAAACATATTACGAGATGCATATTCGTTTAGTTTAAAGACAAACTACCGTCCTGCTTTGAGTCAGGTTTTCTGGAACCAATTATTAAACTCAAGGCGGATAAAGATGACGGGGTGATTTTCTATGTCTCTTAATGTAATGTTCTCTGCAAACGACGAATATGTCGACGTTATTAGTTCATCGCACGCCTGCATGGTAGGTTGCACGCCTGACTTGCATTTTTTTAGTGTTTATTTGGTGTTGCGATAAATTGTTTTTATATTACGAGATATGTCTAGAAAATCACACATGTACGACAGATATTTAGATCTATATAAGGAAATTAACAAGATGGACTGAATATAAAAAATGAGCACCTACATAGTTTCGTGCGATATTGCTTTTACGTAAATTGCATAGGACAGAAATGGTTTCT
>JAWPHD010012639.1:0-74364 GCA_037043455.1 Cyrtodaria siliqua
GTCGATTTTTTACCTTTAATGCCATCGACAGCATTATTAATTGAAACTGTTTCCAAAACAGAACAGTTTACTTACACCAATATCACTGGAATTTACATGCAAAATGTAGATGTAGAAGTATTTTAACTTAACTTAATCCATTTGGATACTTTTTACGAGAAGATATCACTTTAATTAAGATGAACTGCCATTTTTGTTGCGCAGATTAACTAATTTGTTTAGCATCTGCTGACCATGATAACAGCCTGTCTGTAAGGGAAGTACAGTAGGGATTTGGTTCTTTATGCATTTTGCCAATTTCTAATGCATTTTTGTACAAACAGTTTTAATTTCTAATGCGTTTTTCCTGAATTTTAATGTGTAATAACGCAAATATGCACCTTATCTGGAGCTCTGAACGTTTTCATAGAAATTGCATATTTCTGATCTGATCTGTTGACTGTTATTTTAGATGTGAAGCTACGGTTTACTTGCATTCCACCTCCTCACAGCGTTGATCATTCTGTATAGATCTACTACTATTACATCATCATGGCAGACTTACACGGGGATGACGACTGGGAAACGGAGGAGTTCCAGAATGCCCTCAAAGTTGTCCTGAAGTGTGAAATACAGTCCCTGGTAAGAACAGGATATTTACTGTTAATATGGAAATAATTCATTTTTCTGAAGACAAGTACATGTTTAAAGAGTATATATTATATACATCATTACAATGTACATGTAAGAAATCAATTAACCAAAAAGCAAGTCAAAAGCATTAGACTCAGTTTTTACCTCTACTGGCTGAAGGCCAACAAAGCTTATGGGATGGTGAGTTTTCCGTCGTCGTCGTCTTAACTTTTGCCTTGTGAACACTAGCACCTTCATTATTAATTTGATCTTTACCAAACTTTGCCAGGTTATTTATATCAATTAAAGCTCGGACAAGTTCGAAAACCAGCCTGATCGGATTAGTTTCACCGGAGTTATGGCCCTTGTTTTGCTGAAAAATGCCATATTAAGCCTTGTGAACACTCGAGCACCTTCATTTATTATTTGATCTTTACCAACCTTGCACAGATTGTTAATATCAATAGAAACGCGGACGAGTTCAAAAACTAGCCAGATCGGATCAGTAACACTGGAGTTATGGCCCTTGCTTTGCTGCAAAAAGCCATTTTCTGCCTTGTGACCATGCTAGCACCTTCATTTATTATTTGATCTTTACCAAATTTTGCCTGATTGTTAATGTCAATGAAAGCTCGGACAAATTTGAAAACCAGCAGGATCGGACTAGTGACATCAGACTTATGGCCCTTGATTTTCTTAAATATGCAATATGCTATACTGAGAACCTGCATTTGTGGGTTCAAATCCCACTGAGGGCAAACTGTTTCTTTTTTTTTTAAATTTTATGACCCAAGGTGGTGCAGCAAGATCTCGGATTTTGCCACCGCCCACTGGGGCCCTCTTGGGGGTAATTGGGTAAAAAATCAGAAAAAAATACATATCTTGTCCAAATGTGAATGGATTTGATTCTAATTGTGTATGGTCATTTAGTGACTCGAGGCACAACATATAAAAAACAAGTTTTATCCTCCTGCAGATAGGGGCCCTTCTGAAATACCATCAATAACAATTTTTATTCATGCATTAGTGTGTTTTTTAATGACAAAAACGGTATTTCTTATCACAAAGGAAAGAAAACACAACCCTAATAGCAGAATAATGAGTTTTATGTCAACAATTATCGACCTCAAAGTTATGACAAACTGCCGACACGAAGCCAGGCAAAATATTCGAACTTATTATTGTTTCAATGTGTGTATAACTCATTTTAATTACTTTATTGCAAGTGTTTTCACAGTTCACAATACACATGGGAGTATTTTGTCTTGAGGAACTTGAGCTTGAGAGTCCAGTAAAACTGTTTTTTTTGGGTTTTTTTTTTTTTTTAGACAGGCCAGACGGGCTCCTCGTCTGCAAAATGAGACAGGCCCGGAATGGATTTCGAGGAGCCCCGGGCGTCTGTCTATCCTATTTCTTGAGCACTGTTTGGTATGGTCATTTAGGGACTCGAGGCACATCATAGATAAAACTGGTTTTGACATCCAGCATTAAGGGACCCCTTTACAGGGGCACAACTTGGGGAACTTCCAGTAATTTACCACTACGAGTTTCTGGCTTGTGACATTAATTCCTTCTGTACCGTTCGAGATTTCAAGTTCATGTTTGGTGTATTTCTTACTTAAGGATTTGTAGATGCGCATATTGTTTTCATATTTTGGCTCCATAGAGGGAAATCAGGTAAAAAGTACAACAGGTTGCATATCTTGTCCAAATATGAATGTATTTGATTCTAATTTGGTATGATCATTTAGGGACTCGAGGCACCTTCTATAAAATGGAGTTTGTCCTCCTATATAGATTTGGAGTACATGTGTGGTGTATTTCTTAGCTAAGGATGGGCAGGTGCACAATACGTTTTTGTTTTTGGCTCAATCCGCTGAGGCTCCCACGGGGGTAATCAGGTAAAACAGATGCATATCTTGTCCAAATGTGAATGCATTTAATTCTAATTTGCTATGGTCATTTAGGGACTCGAGGCACAACATATATAAAACGGGATTTGTCCTGCTGTGTAAAGTGGGTACAACTTGGGGAACTTGTAGTATTTAGTTATATGTTCAACTGCCATTTTGCTCAGTGCAGCGCAAAGGGTTTTGTCATAAGTGCCACAACAACTTATTTACCCCCCCCCCCCCCCCCCCCCCCCCCCCCCCCCCCCCCCCCCCCCCCCCCCATAAAGCCAGTAGAGCGATACAGGCCCTCTTGAGCCTCTTGTTTGTCTTATGGGAGGCATATGTGTTGCTGTACATGTACCAGTACATTTAAATGCGACTTTTATCTATAGCAGGATATATATGGGTGTTGAATCAGGCACAGCTAGAAGCGCCTATTGGTACACTTTCATCATACTTTTTTGAATCAAAAGTTTCGTGAAAGCGCGTTACAATTAAATGCTCAAATTATAGTAAACAGGTAAAGTGTTTTTTGTTGATCCAGACTCTTGGGCCAAAGTAAAAAGTACCCACGTTTCCGCTAAACCAACTAATTCTTTAGCCCCTACCCTAAATTTTATTATGACAAAAGTTTGGAAGCACCATAACACTTACAGTCAGGATCTTCTCTATACAACCTATGCAATTTTTTTTTATAAAATTAAAAGTCTTCCCCTAATTTCGTTGGCCATGATAGCGAAAACTGAAGTATTTTTATTTGGCAGTTAATATTGAATACCCACAAAGCCCTAATTAATGTCACTGGAGGCATGTTGTAAAAAAGGGGCAGCTTTTATTTGCGGTTAAGTAATTCTCTTTTCTTCGATAATTGATAAATACTGAGTTAGTAACTGGGCCAAAAATAAAATTATGTTTGTTTCCCCTTCCCGACCGACCCACCGAAATTGCCGCGACCCGAATTATTTTTTCGACCCTTTTTTTTTTTTTTTTTGTCTTAAATGTGTCTTATAGGTAGCATGTATTCCAGTTTTGATCTCAAATAAAAGAAATGAAATAAAAAAAATATTTTACCTACCTACCTACCCAACCCTTTTTTGCATGGGTCGGGAAGGGGAAACAAACATAATTTTATTTTTGGCCCTGTATAAAAATGTTAAATGTATTGCTATTAAAACATTTCAGAATTATCTTTTGTTTAGAATTGCCATATCAGAAGTCGAGAACCTCATTACTCAATACTCAATACTCATTACTCAATGAGTAATGCAAACACTAGAAATATTCATTTTCTTGATAACATGGAACTCAGTGTTTTGTCAGATCACAGTGAGTCCTTTATAGGAGCCACTCAATGTGTTCTCAGAACCTCAATGTGTTCTCAGAACACAGTGAGTTCTATTTATTTTTTTGCTCAAAAAAGGATATTTTGTTTGCATTCATTAGTCATTGAGTAATGAGTTTCTTGACTTTTTTTATATGGAAAATTCTAAAACAAAAAATAATTCTAAAATGATTTACTATCATTCCCTGTGTGTCATAACTCCAGATTTAAGTAAGTAATATTTTATAATTCTTTTTTTGATTACCAATGTGGGGTTGGACGGATTTTGGTGCGGGGTGTTTTAATTAAACGAGGGGAATATAATAGGGCTTTTATGGGATCTGAGACTCTTTGTATCCTTCCAGCTGGAGAGACTGTCCGAGACTGGTGAAGAGACCATGTTGCTGACGGCCAACACGACAGATTTATGCGTCGGTCACCTCGCATCAACCAACGCCCAGAAGTTTGTTGCCACTGAAGAAGTGGGAAATATCAAGAATAAATTTCTCTACTTCTTGACAGGTACAGTATTAGTAGATAAATGCATTTGGTACTACATCAAGAAATTGCCACTATAACATGTGGAGTGCGTGGTCCAGTGGTAGAGCATCGGACTGCTGTGCAGATCAAGAGGTCATGGGTTAGGTCCTCGTCGTGACCATTCTATTTATCCTTGAGCAAGATAATTAATCCACTGGCTGGTTTTACCCAGAAAGTCAGGACGCCATTGAGAGTGATTAATGTAAGTTGCAAGAAGCAAAATATGAATATGTTTGAACTAAAGTGACGGACAGAAGTTGCGGGCATTGTCGTAGCCTTATTCTTTCAGCTTCATTAAATGACTGTTTCTTTTGGCTCTACTGACCAAAGGCCGGACAACCATGTGCTATTTTGTCCATTTTCACAAAAAATACCCTGAAACTGTTCCATGGATATTGATGAAACTTTGCCAAAATTGCATTGCTGTCAGTTATCCAAGATGGCCATTTTATTGGATGACCAGTTTACCACCATTGCTAAAAATAGAGAAAATTATTGACTTTTCAGACGACATCTCCTATGAAACCGCTTTTATTTTTGTTAAGTATTTTTTTCGTCATTGCAAAATATTCAAGATGGCTTCCTCCCCAAATGTACATTCATCATGTTAAATCAAGTTAAATATGCAGTAGTAATAAAAAAACATTTCGCTAATAATTAAAAAATGTACATGTAGTAGTGACCACCAAAATATGTTCTGCTCACTCTGACAACCAAAATGTGTTTTCAAACATTTCAAAATGTTTCTTGTTCAAAACTCTTGTTTTTTCCTGTAACAACTTTTAGTGATGTGATCAAATCCTGTCATACTCTTACAGTAGAGCACTTTAAAGCATTTGACCTCTTGTTTTATGTGCATATTTTTTCCTCGACTGTCGGCTATCTGTTTCACATTCCGGCCAGTTCTCCTCCTGGTTGACTTCATGTTATGTGTTTTGCTTGTCTGCTTTACAACTTCATATTTATATTGACAGTTGGGATAGGGAACCAGACAGGAACTAAGGTGTGTAAAGTGGTACCACATGCAGCAGGACAGGGCACAAGACAGCCAAGTGGGCGAGGCAGGGGCTCTCCCGCAGGTAAAGTACATTTTAAATATATATTTATATATGGGCTCATTAATAGTAAACTATTTCAATCAAGGAATTAAGGAAATAATGCTTAAGTCACTTCTTTTAATTTTATTATCTCACCTGATCCAATGGTCCTACGTGCGATTTTGCGCCTGCAGTAAACCTGTTAATCGTCCACAAATACATAGTTTCGATCTGTCAATCAAGCTTATTATATCCACTATAGATTGGAACCAATTAAACATACACTAGGCATTTACACCTGTACCAAAAGCATGTGTTGTCCCACAAACAACTTTAAAATGCAATGGAGCACATGGACAATGTGTTTGTGGGGACTTAAACCATATACTAGAGGGCAGAACTAAAAAATGAGTGACGGAATGATAAATACTTGTCGATCTTGTTTATTGATCTCTACTTAGTGATTTATGTGTTGACGTGCCGTAAAACACCTCATTCATTCGACTTAGCGATCACAATGTCGTCCAGGTGTATGTGTGTCAGTTTGTCTGTCCATTCGTTCGTCCTTGCGTCCAATTTTCATTTCTTAATATCTTCTTCGTTACGTCATGTACTTTCAGAACTTTCATCAAACTCTACCAAAATTTTCATTATGTGGATCCAACTTTACATGCACAATATTGGGTTGCTGTGACCTACTTTCGACAAAATATAGGTCACGTCCTGTCTCCGCTACGACTGTATCTTGCTTCTTTCTCACAGGATTTTCACCAAACTTCACCAGAATGTTCCTTAGATGCGAGGGGTGTAAAATATTTTCAAGGGCTTCTTGACCTGTAGGTCTACCAGTTGAAAAAAGTCACTCGACCTTACCAACTTTTAAGTTGACCTTATACTTTTTCATAATATTAAAGGATTTTATATATAAAAAGTGTTAATATATAGACTATTAGTATTGTTTACTACTTTTTAAACTATATTTCAGTTAACAGTTTACAGAACAAGTGTATACTTTTGTTCACTTGTAGACTAACTGTATACAACCATTTTATTAATTAAATAATCTTTTTTAATTGACATTATTAGTAGGTCCATATAAAAGAGTGCATGGTTTTATGATTCTAAATTTGAAAGTTAGTTTTGCAGAGTTGAATTATTGAATTGTTTATTTCCTGTATTTTTTTCTATTCTACTAAGTAGCACCTATATTTTACTAATAAAGGAATGAAAAAGTATAACATTTTGTCAATGGTGCATACGGCAGACTTGATAAATCTCCCTTTTACCTCTCTTTGCCTTTTTGTTCTATTCATATACAGGTTGTTGCTGCATAGAGAGTTTTACTACCATTTGTTGTGAACCGAGTCTCATCGTCGCCCGATGTTTTTTCTTCAAAATAGAGATCTAATATCTCGTTGTTTTGGTTGAGAGTCGAACGAGTCACCCTTGTTTTTGACATTTTTAGACTCTAAATATTTCACACGTCATATATGACATAAACATAAATATCCGAGTAATCCAAATTTCACGCGCACCTACCAGATGGTTTACGTGAAGTTGTATTCAGTAGACTTTCGATTGTTAACATACGATAATACAGTCTGTTAACCTAGTTACCAATACACGATTGTTTTGAAACTGAAAAGATCGATCTTTTTTTCTTCACCACAATAAAATGATAGACCGATCGGTCTAGTATGTAGGATTTTTGACGGTCTGGTCGCCATGGCGAGCGGTCGAGTGATATTTTACACCCCTGGATGCATCTAACATCATGTGCAAAATTTTTGGTCGCTGTGATCTAAATCTGATGAAACACGTCCATTCTCCAATATGACATGCGAATGATACTATCTTTCTTCTTTCTTGCAGGATTTTAACCAAAGTTTACCATGAATGTTCCTTGTATGCATCTAACATCATGTGTAAAATTATGGGTCGCTGTGACCTACTTTCAACAAGACAAAGGTCACATCCAGTCTCCGCTATAACATCAATCACCCACTGTTAATGACTAATTTAATATCTCTTGAGATTGAAATAGGTGTTGGTCAAATCAAAAATCTGGACCTTTATAATAGAGCTCAACATGTAGGCCGTGGGCTTCTAGTCTTCTTAGACACCACATTTGGGGTTTACTTGATTTACATAGATATATAACATGGAAAAAAGAAATTATACAAAAGTCATGCACTTAAAAAAATGAGGAAATCAGAGAAAAAAAAATCGCAAAAAAAAGAAATCCTTGCAGTCATAATTGTATGAAACATTTTACTAATATGAAAAAAAAATGTAAGTTTGAGCCCCATGTTGAAAGTGGCGATGTGAAAGAGTGATGAGTGTCAATCTAAATACAAATGAAAACCATCATAATGCTTGACAGTTTTATATGAAATGTCAGGGGTCGAATTTCACAACTTTAGCCACTAGCTAAAAATATCCAGTGACTAAAAAATCTACTAGCTAAAATCGATTCTCACTAGCATTTTTAGCTCGACTTTTCGAAGAATAAGAGAGCTTATGTAATCACCCCGGGGTCGGCGTTGGCGTCGGCGTCCCACATCAAGGTTTGCGTGTAAGCTGTGTTTACAAGTCTATATCTCTTACATTTCTTATCCTACCACAACCAAATTTGTTCATGGCTTCCTTGTAGCATTATCTTAAGGCTGCATAAGCAATTTTGGTTCCTGTAACCCATGGGCTCCCATGGAACCCATTATTATGATAGCCCATAAAATGTGTCCCATTTCAAATCAAATTTTGCGTGTAAGCTATGTTACAAGTCTATATCTCTTACAATTCTTACCCTAGCACAACCAAATTTGGCCATTAGCTTCCTTATAGCATTATCTTAAGGGCTGTTTAAGTAATTTTGGTTCCTGTAACCCCTGGGCTCCCATGGAACCCAAATTCTGCCCTTAAAATGTGTCTGTTTCACATCAATTTTGCGTGTAAGCTGTGTTTACAGGGTCTATATCTCTTACATTTCTTGTCCTAACTGAACTAAATTTTGGAATTGGTTTCCTTATAGTATGTTGTAAAGGGTTGGATAAGTAATTTTGTCATCTGCAAATTTTGGGCTCCCATGGAACCCAAATTGTGATGGCCCATAAAATGTGCAATAAAGGCAGATCTAGGTTTGCATGTAAGCATGTATATATCTATAATTTTCGGTTTGTGATTTCTTATAGCATTATGCGTCTTATTCATACTTCACCCATATTGGGGCATGGGCTTCCCCCTCCCCCACACCACCCAAGCCGCCACTCACACCCACTCCACACCTTTTTTTTTTTTTTTACTTTTTTTTTCTTCATATTTCTTTGTTGTTTTAGTCAATTCTTACACATATATGTTCCCCCCCCCCCCCCCCCCCCCCCCCCCCCTTTTTATATATTTCCTGTGTTGTTTAAGTCAATTCTTACACATATATGTTGCCCACACACCCAACCCACTCCCGCCTCTCACCCTCGCTCCCCCCCACCACCCCCACTTGAAACTCTATATTTATTCATTTTTAGCTCTACTGATCAGAGATCAGCAGAGCTTATGCCGTGGTGCGGCGTCCGTCCGTCGGTCTGTCTGTCTGTCTGTCCGTAAACTTTTTTTTGTAGCGACTTCTCCTCTGAAACTACTGAATGGATTTTCATGAAAACTTTACGGAAATGTTGCCATGAAGTCTAGTTGATCCTAGCAAAAATTCATGTTGATGTGAAATCCAAGATGGCCGCCAGATCTAAAAATAGGTTTTTAAAAAACAAGTTTGTAGCGACTTCCTCATGAAAATTATAAGTGATATTGATATGGGACTTTTTCTAAAATGATCAGCCTGACATGATGTTGATCCTTGTCGAAAATCGTTTTGATTCGACGTTAAACATGGCTGCCAGCGGCCATCTTTGTTTACATAGAGTTATATAATGAAAACTTGTAGCGACTATTCCTCTGAAACTACTTGACGGATTTTCATGAAACTTCACAGGAATGTTGCTCTTGATGTCTAATTGATCCTAGCAAAATTTCAGGTCGCAAGGAAATTCAAGATGGCTGCCATGGCTAAAATAGATTTTCAAAATACAAGTTTGTAGCGACTACAACTTGAAAACTATAAGTGATATTGATATTTGACTTTTGTAAAATGATCAGCATGACATGATGTTGGTCCTTGTCAAAAATTGTTTTGATTCATCATTAAACATGGCTGCCAGTGGCCATCTTTGTTTACATAGAGTTATATAGTAAAAACTTGTAGCGACTAATCCTTTGAAACTACTTGGCAGATTTTCATGAAACTTTACAGGAATGTTGCTCTTAATGTTTTATTGATCCTAGCAAAATTTCAGATTGGCCAGTAATTCAAGATGGCCGCCACGGCTACAAATAATTTTTCAAAAAACAAGTCTGTAGCGACTACTTCCTGAAATCAAAATCAATCAGTAGAGCTTCAAGGTCATTGACCTCTTGTTACATATTTCTGTGTTGCTTTTGTCAATTATTAAACATGTTGTCATCTTCCGCCTCCCCTCCCCCGCCTCTCCCAACCCCTGCACACTCGAAACTAGAATATTTTTTGTCTGTCCGTTTGCGTGTACACTCGTGTCCGTTTCATAACTCTGACAATAATGGACGGATTTTCAAATAACTTAGCACAATTGCTCACCACAACAAGACGACGTGTCGCGCACAAAAACCAGGTCCGTTGCTCCAAAGTCAAGTTCACAGGTCAAAGGTCAAAATCCGTTTGTCTATACACTCGTTTCCGCTTCATGACTCGACAATAATGGATGGATTTTCAAACAACTTTGCACAATTGCTCACCACAACAGGGCGACGTGTCGCGCACAAAATCCAGGCATGTGGCTCCAAGGTCAAGGTCACACTTAGAGATCAAAGGTCAAAATCCGTTCGTCTGTACACTCGTGTCCGCTTCATAACACTGACAATAATGGATGGATTTTCAAATAACTTTGCTCACCACAACAAGACGACGTGTCGCGCACAAAATCCAGGTCCGTGGCTCCAAGATCAAGGTCACACTTAGAGATCAAAGTTCAAAATCCTTTCGTCTATACCATCGCTTCATAACTCGGACAATAATCAATGGATTTTCAAATAACTTCGCACAATTGCTCACCACAACAAGACGTCGTGTCGCAAAAAAAAAATAATTTTTTTTTAATTTTATTGTTTGTTTGATTTTTAGCTCGACTGGCCGAAGGCCAGCAGAGCTTATGGGATGGCGAGTTGTCCGTCGTCCGTCCGTCGTCCGTCCGTCTTTTAACTTTTGCCTTGTGAACACTCTAGGGCCTTCATTATTAAACGAATCTTTACGAGACTTTGCCAGTGTCTTTATATCAATGAAAGCTCGGACAAGTTCGAAAACCAGTCGGATCGGATAAATTTCACCGGAGTTATGGCCCTTGTTTTGCTGAAAAATGCCATATTAAGCCTTGTGAACACTCTAGCACCTTCATTATTATTTGATCTTTACCAAACTTGCACAGATTGTTAATATCAATGAAAGCTCGGACAAGTTTGAAAACCAGACAAATCTGATCAGTAACACCGGAGTTATGGCCCTTGTTTTATCTGAAAATTGTCATTTTCTGCCTTGTGAACGCTCTAACACCTTCATTTATCATTTAATCGTTACCAAACTTGCACATATTGTTAATACCAATAATAGCTTCAACAAGTTCGAAAATCAGCTAGATTGGTTCAGTAACACCAGAGTAATGGCCCTTGTTTTTTCTGAAAAATGCCATTTTCTGCCTTGTGAACACTCTAGCACATTCATTTATTATTTGATCTTTACCAAACTTGCACAGATTGTTAATATCAATGAAAGCTCAAACAAATTCGAAAACCAATTCAATCGGAACAGTACCACTGGAGTTATGGCCCTTGTTTTTTCTGGAAAATGCTATTTTCTGCCTTGTGAAGAATCTAGGGCCTTCAATATTAATCGGACCTTTACTTAACTTTGCCAGTGTCTTTATATTAATGAAAGCTCGGACAAGTTCGAAAACTGGCAAGATCAAAATAATTTCACCGGAGTTATGGCCCTTGTTTTGCTGAAAAATGCCATATTAAGCCTTGTGAACACTCTAGCACCTTCATTTATTATTTGGTCTTTACTAAACTTGCACATATTGTTAATATCAATGGAAGCTCGGACAAGTTCGAAATCCAGCTAGATCGGACCATTAACAGCGGAGTTATTGCCCTTGATTTAGTTAAAATTGCTATATTTTGCCTCATTAAGATGATAGGCCTTCATCTTTCATCCAATCTTTACCAAACTTTACCAGATTGTTTATATAAATGAGAGCTAGGACAGGTTTGAAAACTAACTGGATCGGACCATTAACAGGGGAGTTATGGCTCTTAATTTAGTTAAAAATGCTATATTTTGTCTCGTTAAGACGATAGGGCCTTTATCTTTCATTAGATCTTTACCAAACTTTACCAGATTGTTTATATAAATGAAAGCTTGGAATTTCAAAGATCAGCCAGATCGGACCAGTAACAGCGGAGTTATGGCCCTTGATTTAGTTAAAAATGCTATATTTTGCCTCGTTAATTTGATAGGGCCTTCACCTTTCATCTGATCTTTACAAAACTTTACCTGATTGTTTATATCAATGACAGCTCAGACAATTTCGAAAACCAGCCAGATCGGACCAGTAACAGATGAGTTATGGCCCTTGATTTAGTTGAAATTGCTATATTTTGCCTCGTTAATTCGATAGGGCCTTCATCTTTCATCTGATCTTTACACAACTTTACCTGATTGTTTATATTAATGACAGCTCAGACAATTTCGAAAACCAGCCAGATCGGACCAGTAACAGATGAGTTATGGTCCTTGATTTTGTTAAAAATGCTATACTTTGCCTCGTTAAGATGATAGGGCCTTCATTTTTCATGCGAACTTTATGAAACTTTACTAGATTGTTAATAGCAATAACAGTTCGGTCAAGTTCGAAAACCAGCCAGATCGGACCAGTAACAGTGGAGTTATGGCCCTTGATTTAGTTAAAAATCCTATATTTTGCCTCGTTAAGACGATAAGGCCTTCATCTTTCATCCGATCTTTAAGAAACTTTACCAGATTGTTAATATCAATGAAAGCTTGGACAAGTTCGAAAACCATCCAGATTGGACCATTTACATCGGAGTCCGATTCAGTCATGGCCCTTGATTTTCTGAAATATGCTATATCTTGGCCTCATTAAGACGAAAGGGCCTTCACTTGGCCGGATTTCATTGAAACTTTGCAGGGATGATCAGTACCAAGCCTAGTTGTACATAGTCACCGTGTTCCAGTTGAATGATTTTGGTGAATCATTGAGTTTTCATGACCAAACTGTTTAATTTAAAAAAATTATGCGAATTAACTGCAAATTTACACTAAAAAGTGTTTAACAAAACTCTATACAGGTTCTTAAAATACCCATGATTGAATATGAGTTGGTAACTCCTAATTCTACGCTCCAGTTTTGGGGTTCAGTCTGGCTGGTTAAAGCCGTTTAGATTGTGTCAATAGTGTTGGATTCTCAAGATATGTATTAAAGTTATGTATAGACCTCGTTGTCATTAGGTTTAGAAACAACAGACATCTGTTGTAAAATTTGTTTTTCATATCTCGGGAACAGCATTTACTCTTCACATAATTCTATCAGATTTCCTCCAGTCCTTCTTTAACTAGAACACAATCTTTAACAGTAGGTGGGTAAGTTTGACAGGGCCTGTTTAACCCATTTAAATGCAAAAAACTCTTCATTTTCCCAAATTCTGGGGGCGAAAATACCAATCTTCATCATTCTCCTAAATAGCAAAATTCATGCTATTTTTTTCCCCAGTTTTGACAATCTCTAGCTTCTTTTTCCCAAAATCAGCAGGCCTAGGCCTTTTTCCAATTTTGTCGAAAAAAAAGCCTGTATGATATGATATATGCTTGTATTCCATGTCCCATATGCTTGTATTCCATGTCCCATATGCTTGTATTCCATGTCCCTAGTATTTGCTAACTTCATTCAAAAGGTTTGTTCTGATTTCAGATTCCGGATTCTTTCCGAGCGGAAATAATACACCAGTTCAGAGTAGTAACACAATGTTTACGACAGCGACACGAGGTAGAGGTGGTTCAGCCAGCATCTCTGGTAGGGGGCGCCCATTTGATCTCGATTGTGGCACCCTCTCAGACTCGGATTTTTCCCCCAGAAAATTGGACACAAACTGGTCGGGTGTGGCGAACCAGTCAAAATATGCTGGGAAAAGACCAAATGAAAGTGGACTTACATCCCCAGAACAATACTCCATAGACGCTATGGAAATGAAACGGAGAAAAGTTGAATCGCATCCGCAGTTTAGAAAAGGCAGTTCCATCTCATCTTCTCCATCATTAAATTCCACACCTACCATGTTGGCTAAAAGCCCACTTCTACCTCATGTTAGTTCACCGCAAGTCATTTCACTGTCTGACGAAGAAAATAGCTACAGTGTTGAGAAAAAACTATTGAAGGGTCAGGTGACAAAAACACCGGATGTGAAACTTACCACAACTAAAGTTGTTTCAAAAAGTGGAGGTTTCACCGAAGAAAAGGTTTCTGAAGCGGAGTTTAAGAAATTTCTTGAGTGTTACAAGGAGGACGCTTTATCGGAATCGGAAGAAAGTGCTGGTGACGGTGACTACGACGAATTTTTAGAGGAACAATTAGAAGAAGGGGAGATAGGATTTCTTCCGCAAGTAAATCGTCAACAGCAGCAACATCATTTACTTCAACAACAAAAACATTTCCAGCAAAAACAGAATCTTTTACACGCACAAAATGCCGGTATGGCTTCTGTTAATAAACAAGTTGGACCACTTAACAAAACAGATAAACCTTACAATACCACTGGACAGATAGCATCACCGAGTGTACGACAGGCTGAAAAAGTAGAATTTGACCCTCACATTGAAATAAAGGAGGAAGTAGAGAAAGAGGGTTACGATGGATCTCCGGCCCTTGTGTCAAATAAGGGTGAATCGAGTTCTCAGGGAGAAGATGGTGGGGCAGTTACTAAAAAAGTGAACACCCAAAACACGGCTGCACAGTCAGCGAAAGATACAAATTCAGAGAAAAAAGTGGCTGATTCAAAGACTCTAGATAATAAGGAAATTCAAAAACAGGTACCAGAAATTAAGGAAGAGTTGGATCCAAATGATACAGAATATAAGAAATCAGAACAAACATCGTCAAAACCTGTTGTCATGAATGAGAAAAATAAACTTTGTCAAGAACAAGAAAAAAAAAATGAAGTGAGAACAAAGAATGAAATGGCACCACCTACACAGAAAATGCCACCAATTTCTGCCATACAGAGAAACGAAAGGTAAACATTCTTGATCAAATGTTCAACAGTTTTGGCATTTCTATTTGTTTTGATAAAGTTGTAAATTCCTGTATTTCTGAAGATCACCAATATCTGATATCACACAACAGAGTTATGGCCCTTGTTTTAATTGAAAACTGCACTAGTTTGACTTGTTAACACACATGCACCTTCACTTTACAAAGTGAAGGGGCTATATAGGAATCACGTCCGTCGCGTCCCATAACACATTTTCATTACTTGTAATTCTTCAACACTTGAATGGGTTCATTCCAAACTTCATATAAACGTAACAACTAATGACCTTATGTCCCACCCATTGTTGATTGCCTAATTTATTATGGCAATTTATTAAGGAATCCGTTGCAAAAGGCAACCGCCATCAAGTATATATTTCATTTCACCAGTGAGTCTTTCACTCTGTGGTTTTACTTTATCTCGTATAGCTTCTGCCGATGCTGGCTTATCAGCCTCTCTCAGCAAGTGCGGGGTTTCAAATATTGCTGGAGGGTAAATGCATAACTCATAAGAGAATAGTGAATCCAGTTCGTCTTCTGGTAGTGATCTCCTTGCCGCAGAAACAAGCCGTTGAAATAATAGTTGCGAGCCTACCTTGACAACGTCATCGCCTATTTTCAAACCAGCCGTATCCAACATTGTTTTTACTTGATCCTTTCGCTTGCAAGCAAAATCCATAACAGTGCTTCCAGCCATTTTGTCTAGAATCTTGATCCCAACAGCTTTCGCATCATCTACATTGACAGAATCATCAGAAACAACTCCACTTGATATACTTTTTAGCTCAGGATCCTTATTAAAGGGGTTTCTTTCACTGTTATATTCTATTAGAATGTTCGTGTCTTTCTTGCCTCTCTGTTGCCGTGCGTTTGAAGTATCTTTATGCTGGTCACTGGTGATGAATTCTGTTCCTGATACTTCTTGCATAGCTTCGTTGATTTCTGAGCAAGCGGGGAGAGAAAGTACCCACAGCGTCCTCTGCGTTTCAGTCATTCCCCTTCCTCGTGTTAGCAGTTGTTTTCAAACTTCTCATGTGACTAAATCAGTCGAGAGTCCTGCCCAAAATTGATCGCTTTGTCTTAGTACATGATACCCCTCCATGAAGTACCTATACACATCAGGACTACTTGTTTCTAATGCTAGCATGTTTGCAAGGTATAGGTGTGCCGACTTTGCATATAAGTTTTGGCCAGATACTGTGAAATAGGGTAACATATCTAATACTGCCTGTAAATGAAGCTTCCAGTTGCCAGATCGTTCTGCCTTAATAAATGTCCTCAGTATATCAACCATCTCCATGTATTGAAGCCATAATCTTGATGTGCGACTTTGTTTTAAGTTACTACGGTGCATATCTACTAGTGATGCAACATCGGTTTGAAATGAGAATCGATCATCGGTTTGAATCGGTTAGTACTTCCGATTAGATTTTTCCGATTATAATCGGTTTCAGAATTACGTTCGTTATTTGCTAGCAACTCGCAATTTTATCTCACCCGTATTGACATATTCCTTTCTGCATAGCCTACAAACTGCCGTATTCATCTTCAGATTGTGTTTGACAGGTGGGAGGTCGTCGTTAACTTTGTAAAATCCGAAGTATTTCCATACTTCTGATCTCTTTTTAGATCCAGGGTGATCGTAGATTTGTCTGGTCGCCATTTTTGGTAAAAAGAATGCTGAGTGTTAGAGTGATCCCCCTTGAGAGGTTGTGTATAAACTACGGCTCCAGTCCAAGATCTGGGATGTATCCCGGAGCCGTATAATTCGTACCTGATGATCGATTATGAGAAAGTGCAATCGATTATCGGAATCGGTAGCTTGAGCACGCCGACAATCGATGTCATCTGATTATCGGTTCCCCACTAGTATCTACTTTCTCTTTTATACGCTCCACTACATGCAGATGCAACATCTAACTCACCTGCAAGAACCTGATCAAACAGTCAATGCACACTCGATATCATTGTCAATGTCTATTCTTTCATGTCCATATGTTTCTTCAGCAAACTATTCTACTGTCGCGATTAGGTGATTTTCCGTGTCCACAGATACATTAACTTGCTCGTCAGAGGTACTTTCCTTCTTATTTGTTTCCAGTCCAACATTACATGTCTCATCATTTTCCGAACCACCATTGAACTCAGCTCCGTCATTTGTTTCGTCACCTTCAATTTCACCACTCGGTTTGTTCTTACGTATGTCAATATTAAAGACCTCGGCGGCCATTAACGAATACAGGGCCATATATACAAGGTTGTGGCCTCTAATTGCTCGTGATATGGCTTTGCCTGTTAGCATGCGCATAACAACATTCTCCGCATATATTGTTTCTAGCAGTTCCATTAACCCCGAGTCTGTCATTATATGACCAATACAGCCTAGGAAACTCATTTCCATACATGCAGTCCTCCAAATCTGAGCACAATGTGTCTCAGGTCGCTCTTACTAGGTGCTGATAGAACGATGTTCAGGGCTTTCCACCATCGAGGTTGGCCAAATGTGAGGATTGGCATTACCTCGTATTTCTTGGCCTGGTCATTTATAAAATGCAATGTTGAGTAGATACAGGTTCCATCAATCGGGCTAAGGTCGATCATTGGCATAAACATAACTGTTGACAGTTGTGTAACAGCTCCACTGTACTCATATCGCTGCATTTCAAAGAATAGGGCCACTGCAGATCCCTTTGGAGGGGTAGGCAGAGGGGTAGAATCTCCCCAAATTCATGTTCATTTTATCATTTTTTGTTCATGTTCATTAAAGGCCTTCATCATGATCCCTGCATTGTTTCAGGTGCTATCTCGCTCGCATCAAAAGAGCAGTGGCAGAAAAACAATAACGTGGCTCCAGCGTAAATGGAGTTTCTACGATAGAATTTGCAGCAACTCTGCAGTTCAGGCTGAGAAGGTTCTAGGCCCATTTTCCATGTTTTATCTCGATGTACATGGAAGATGAGCCTGGCATGTTCATGCCTTTTAGGTGCCATATAACCTTTTCATGTGTTGGTGTGCCTTAAAACCCCAAATCAATTCAATTCTTGATACGAACAGCAGAACCCCAAACTATTAAGTAAGTCAACAAGAAATCGTGACCCAAAATGATGATGACATTGGACACCAAGACCTAGTTGTAAGGGAGCCAGGATAGCTCTAGGTCGAATGGACTGCATTATAGCCTGTCCTATGGCTTCTTCCCCCAGTCGTCATTTCTCGCTTTGCACTTTGAATAAGTTGCATCTTGAAACTCTTTTGTTCGAACTGGGTAAACCTCTTTGAATATCCTTTGCCGTTTTGTATCTTCTATAGATTTACCGCAAAATAAACAATTTTCATGAAATCTGAATACGTTTTCACCGGAGCGTAACGTGTGTTGATCACTTTGAATTTCATTGGACTTCCTTATGCTGTTATTTTTTTCTATCCTCTTTGGTTAACTATACAACCGTCGACACTCTTTATGCACCTTTTCGCCTTTACTGATATTAATCGTGCTGTCATTACGTTCCGCTGCAGCATTTAGATTACCGACAACACCCTTTTCACTTAAGGTTGCATACTCTCTAGATGAAATGGGTTGATCACAAAATCGACAGATGTCCGCCATTAGTACATCTTAGACCATTTCTGTCAACTGTATTTGAATAAAAATGTGACTGTAATATTTTGTTTAGTCGGAATGGCAATCACTACTCTATATTGTATCTGGATATTGTTGTAAAATATTTACTTTATAACAATAAACAAAATGTGTATCTAAAATGGTACTTGGTGCAAAGATCTATAATTAGTATGTCCCAACTTCATCACCCCCACCCCCTCCATCACTACCGTTATATGCACGTATATGTGGTCAGTAAGTTTTATGGGGACTCGGATCACTCCTCACCTCTATTAATCAGTATAAATCAAATAGTATTTCTCCAAATCTGGTGCAAATATAAATCGAAATGAATGTTCACAGGGGCGGATACAGGATTTAATAAGGGGGCGAAACTGAAATAAATTGACAATAAAATCCACCACCAAAACACCCTTTTTGCATGCATGTTCATATCTTCTCAGCTGTTGCTGTTATGGTGTTTAAGGGGTGGGTGTGGGGGAGGGGCGGCGCAACTTAAAAACCTGTTAACAACTAAAAAGAAACAATAGAAAAGCACACTTTTTCATTAATTTTCAGATTTTATTGTGGGTGGGGGTGTGGGTGGGGGTGAGGGTGGCCGGATGGACCTTCGCCTGAATCCGCCTCTGATTTATAACCAGTATACATGACTCTTAGAAACAGAAAGGACAGGACATGTATCCTAGGTGTATAATGGTTTATATACTAAACTTGCACTGGTCGATACGCAGTCAGAGCTCTAACCTTAAACAGTTACAAGTTTTATAACTGCTGAAAGTTATTAAAATGCCAAATTATTATCTCCCTTTTGTTCAGCTAATAACCATTTGTAACCTAAATCAGTTACCTAGATCATTTGCTAATAAATCGAAATAGTTGCCATACTTATTATTAAGGATAAATACATCTTCATCAAGATCTAATTGGCTGTTGTTCACTAATTGTCATGTTGGTGCCTACAAAATGATTTTTACTGAATTTTAATGCATACCAGTAGCTAACTTGAGAGGCTTTGCGCATTGGATTTTCATCGATGCTTATAGAATTTTATTGCATGGTTGTAAAGTTGAATAATCACCCTACCTGGAAAAAATTATATATATACAGGGAAAATTCCTGTACAGAAGATAGAATGCATCTAAACTTGAATGATTTTGTGGTAGTAACTGCTTCTGGTTACTATCCCAGTTTTAGTGTTTTTTAGCTCTACTGGCCAAAGGTCAGGAGGGCTTATGCGATCACTTTTCGTCCGTCTGTCTGTCTGACTGTTAGCAATTTTATAAAATCAACATCTCCTCTGAACCCGCTTGAAGGATTTTGATGAAACTTCATCACAATGTCACTTGGGAAGGCCCCTCTCAGATTTTTGTTTTTCGCGGCCGCCAGTCATCCAAGATGGCCGCCATGGCTAAAACTAGGTCAAATTTAAGGTAATTTCAAATGGCATCTCCTCTGAAACCACTTATTCCATTTTACTGAAATATCATATACATGTTCCTTGGGTTGGCCTCTATCAAGTTTGTGTTTTTCGTTATCGTCAAATAATAAAAATGGCCGCCACGGCGACCCAAAGTTTACATAGAGTTATATAGGAAAAGGTTAAAAATGACATCTTCTCTGAAACCGCCTGAAATATTTTGATGAAACTTAAGCACAATGATCTTTGGGATAGTCCCTCTCAGATTTTTGTTTTTCACGGCCGCCAGTCATCCAAGATGGCCGCCATAGCCAAAACTAGGTCAAATTTAAGTAAATTTCAAACGACATCTCCGAAACCACTTATTCCATTCTTGTGAAATATCATATACATGTTCCTTGGGTTAGCCTCTATCAAGTTTGTGTTTTTCGTTATCGTCAAATAATCAAAATGGCTGCCAAGGCGACCCAAAATTTACATACAGTCATATAGGAAAAGTTTAAAAATGACATCTTCTCTGAAACCGCTTGAAGGATTTTGATGAAACTTAATCACAATGATATTTGGGATAGTCCCTCTCAGATTTATGTTTTTCGCGGCCGCCATTCATCCAAGATGGCCGCCATGGCTAAAACTAGGTCAAATTTAAGGAAATTTCAAACGACATCTCCGAAACCACTTATTCCATTCTTGTGAAATATCATTTACATGTTCCTTGGATTGGCCTCTATCAAGTTTGTGTTTTTCGTTATCGTCGAATAATCAAAATGGCCGCCATGGCGACTCAAAGTTTACATAGAGTTATATAGGGAAAGGTTAAAAATGACCTCTTCTCTGAAACCGGTTGAAGGATTTTGATGAAACTTAATCACAATGATCTTTGGGATAGTCCTCCTCAGATTTATGTTTTTCGCGGCCGTCAGTCATCCAAAATGGCCACCATGGCTAAAATTAGGTCAAATTTAAAGAGATTTCAAACGACATCTTCTCCGAAACCACTTAATCCATTCCAGTGAAATATCATATACATGTTCCTTGGGTTGGCCTCTATCAAATTTTGTTTTTCGTTATCATCGAATAATCAAAATGGTTGCCATGGTGACCCAAGGTTTACATAGAGTTATATAGGAAAAGGTTAAATGTGAAATCTTCTCTGAAACCTTTTGATGGATTTTTTTGAAACTTTATCACAATGGTTGGCGTCTATTAAGTTTGAGTTTTTTGTTTTCTTGCAATAATCAAAATGGCTGCCATGGCGACCCGAAGTTTATGTAGGAAAAGGCTAAATATGACATCTTTACACAGTAGAGCGTCTACATGCCCTCTTGGGCCTCTTGTTTTAATAACAGTCACAGGTTATGAAAAACTTAACTGTTTAAGGTTAGAGCTTTGACTGATACGTGTTGATTCACATTTATAACAACAATCTTAATTAAGTAGCACATGGATCTGTTACTACCTTTAAAATTATGTTTTATTTCAAAATCAAACATATACATACTTGTCATCTATGTAACTGTATAACAAGCTCCATCAAGTATGTATCTGTTCACTGAATTGGTGTTTACCTCAGTATACCAAAACATGTGTTGTCAAAAAGAGCGGCAAACTTTTATGGGAAGGTACTCCATCAAATCAAACACATTTTAATTAAGGGAGATTATCTGAAATATTTTACCTACAAATCTACTGTTATGACCATTCTAAAACATTTAGTGAGATCAAAAAGTATATCTGCTATAAAAAGTTGGATATCTTACTTAATTTAACATTAATACGTAAATATCATTATAAAATTATGTTCCCAAAAATTGATTTTTCCCTATTTTTAGCTCTTCTGATCAGAGATCAGCAGAGCTTATGCCGTGGTGCGGCGTCCGTCGTCCGTCTGTCTGTCCGTCCGTCTGTCCGTCCGTAAACTCTTTTTTTGTAGCGACTACTCCTCTGAAACTACTGAATGGATTTTCATGAAACTTTACAGAAATGTTGCCCATGAAGTCTAGTTGATCCTAGCAAAAATTCATGTTGATGTGAAATCCAAGATGGCTGCCAAATCTAAAAATAGATTTCTAAAAAACAAGTTTGTAACGACTACTTCTTGAAAACTCTAAGTGATATTGATATGGGACTTTTTCTAAAATGATCAGCATGACATGATGTTGGTCCTTGTCAAAAATCGTTTTGATTCGACGTTAAACATGGCTGCCAGCGGCCATCTTTGTTTACATAGAGTTATATAATGAAAACTTGTAGCGACTACTCCTCTGAAACTACTTGACGGATTTTCATGAAACTTCACAGGAATGTTGCTCTTGATGTCTAAATGATCCTAGCAAAATTTCAGGTCGGCCGGAAATTCAAGATGGCCGCCACAGCTAAAAATAGATTTTCAAAATACAAGTTTGTAGCGACTACTTCTTGAAAACTATAAGTGATATTGATATGTGTCTTTTCCTAAAATGATCAGTATGACATGATGTTGATCCTTGTCGAAAATTATTTTGATTCGACGTTAAACATGGCTGCCAGCGGCCATCTTTGTTTACATAGAGTTATATAATGAAAACTTGTAGCGACTACTCCTCTGAAACTACTTGACGGATTTTCATGAAACTTCACATGAATGTTGCTCTTGATGTCTTATTGATCCTAGCAAATATTCAGGTCGGCCGGAAATTCAAGATGGCCGCTACAGCAAAAAATAGATTTTCAAAAAACAAGTTTGTAGCGACTACTTCTTGAAAACTATAAGTGATATTGATATGGGACTTTTTCTAAAATGATCAGCACGACATGATGTTGGTCCTTGTCGAAAATGGTTTTGATTCGATGTTAAACATGGCTGTCAGCGGCCATCTTTGTTACATAGAGTTATATAGTAAAAACTTGTAGCAACTACTCCTCTGAAACTACTTGACAGATTTTCATGAAACTTAACAGGACTGTTGCTCTTGATGTCTTATTGATCCTAGCAAAATTTCAGGTCGGCCGGAAATTCAAGATGGTCACCATGGCTAAAAATGGATTTTCAAAATACAAGTTTGTAGCGACTACTTCTTGAAAATTGTAAGTGATATTGATATGGGACTTTTTCTAAAATGATCAGTATGACATGTTGTTGATCCTTGTCAAAAAATATTTTGATTTGACTTTAAACATGGCCGCCAGCTGCCATCTTTGTTTACATATAGTTATATAATGAAAACTTGTAGCGACTACTCCTCTGCAACTACTTGACGGATTTTCATGAGACTTCACAGGAATGCTGATCTAGCTATCAAAAACCTATCAGTAGAGCTTCAAGGTCATTGACCTCTTGTTCTTAAACTTTCAACCTCAAAATAAGTACACTTTCAACTTGAGTTGTGAATTGTATTTTAGATATCTGATAGAGAACAGCATAAATAGTAAAATACAAAAACAAAAATATGATATTTACCCACAGATTTAATTTAAGTATTGTATCTCCTGAAATCGGTGATTTTATCACCATTTTATCCCAAAATTGAGAGTCTGTCTATTTATTTGGTCAAATTGATCATACATTTTGATTGTCTTCTCTATTTCAAGTATTATTTACTATATAACTGCGTTTTTTATTGTTTAATTATATATTTTTTTTAATTATTCCCAAAAAAGGTGATTTTTTTCATTATTTTACATCTTTTTGCCACAAAATAACATATTTAGCACGACATATTTAGCACGTATTTGAGATGAGGACTTTGGATATTATTTTTTTCATAATTTTTGGAACCAGAATCAGTTATAACCATTTCTGTGCCAATTTCTTTTACCTAAAAGTTTATTTTTACTGCTCTATAAATAGAAAATTGGTTTCTGCTCATTAACTTCAGTTTCTTTTTAATAGGCATTTTAATGAAACTTCATCACAAGGTATGGCTCATGGAAAGAAGCTTAACCAAACTTTAATGGATGATCCTTAGAATTTGTTAAAATTAGGTCAGTGCAACATCCAAGATGGCCGCCATTACCATATATGGTCGAAACCTTAAAAAATCTTCTCCAGAACCGCTGGACAGATTTCAACAGTTTTTTTTAAAATGATCGCCAACGCCTAGACTATCAAGTTTGTTCAAATGTAGTCCCCAGGGTCAAAAATGGCCGTGTCCCGGGGATCCAAAGTTTGTATATTGAGATTTTGCATGTTTTTCATATAGGAAAAAACTTTAAAAAATCTTCTTCTCTGAAACCACAAGGCACAGAGATCTCATGTATTACATGTTGCATCAGCTTATGGTCCTCTACTAAGTTTGTACAAATGGTTACCATGGGGTTAAATTTGTCCCCGCCCCGGTGGTCACAGTTTTAAATAGACTTATAAAGGTATAAAAAAAAAACATTCTTCTTCTCGGAAACTGCAAGAGCCAGAGGTTTGATATTTTGCATTTAATATAAGCTTATGGTCTGTTCAAATGGTGACCCTCGGGTCACATTTGACCCCGCCCCAAGGGTCACATGTTTTGCATAGACATGTATAGGGAAAAACTTAAAAAATCTTCTTCTCTGAAACTGCAAGAGCCAGAGGTTTAATATTTTGCATTTGCTTTAAGCTTATGGTCCTCTACCAAGTTTGTTCAAATGGTGACCCAGGGGTCACATTTGGCCCCGCTCCGGGGGTCAGTTTTACATAGGCTTGTATAGGGAAAAACTGAAACAAATCTTCTCTGAAACTGCAAGAGCCAGAGGTTTAATATTTTGCATTTGCTATAAGCTTATGGTCCTCTACCAAGTTTGTTCAAATGGTGACCCTGGTGTCAAATTTGGCTGTGCCCCGGGGTCACAGTTTTACATAGACTTATATAGGAAACACATTAAAGTCTTCTTCTCTGGAACTACAAGAGCCGGAGGTTTAATATTTTGCATTTACTATACTGTTATGGTCCTTTACCAAGTTTGTTCAAATGGTGACCGTGGGGTCATCATTTTTACATTGACTTGTATAGGGAAAAACTTAAAAAAATCTTCTCTGAAACCACAAAGCTCTCATATATTACATTTAGTCCTGGGGTCACATTTGGCCCTGCCCAAGGTGTTACACTCTAGCACCTTCGTTTTGTATTTGATATTTAAGCAATTTTGTCAGTGTCTTTATATCAGTGTTGTTATACACAACAGAGCCCACATTTCTTGAACAATCTTAACCAGACTGGCAGAGATTGTATATGACCATAAGATTTCGAAGAAGTTTGATAATGTGCCAGTACTCAGGTTATCGATTTTGGGCCATCTTGGCCCTCTTGTTTCCTGGTTCAGAATCGGCCTTTATGTTTGGACTTTCAGGTGTTCTTGTTCTGTTGATTATCAATTCAGATGATTTAGAGCCCTGAAATCAAAGCTGTATATGTCTAATTGGTCAGTAAACAGATAAACACATACTGTTCTATGAGGCTTGAAAATGAAACTGATGAGAAGCTTTTTAGCTCATCTGAGCCTTCGCTCTACTGAGCTCTTGTGATCACTTTTCGTCTGTCAACAATTGCTTCACATGAAATCTTGATTCTGTTTAGAAACCACTTGGTCAGTTTTGACATTATGAAGTCAGTGGTTTTCAAATTTGTTAAAAAAAGGGTTCAAAACCTTTAATAAACATGATAAAAATTCTTCTCAAGAATCACTGAACAGATTTTGACAGTTTTTCACCATTGTGTTCAAATGGTGACCCTAGGCAGGGCTTCGCAAATGTGGTTGCCGACGCCACGGGCAAGTGGATTTTGGGTGCTGGCAGGTGACCATCGTAAATCTAGTTGTCTGTCACTTGCCCGATGGAAATTTCAGTACTAGATAAAAATCAAGGGAATTTTTTTCTTTATTGTAAAGTGTGCCGATAATGGCGCGTAGGAATTCACCACCCGTCGCGAGCAATTACTGATAAATGTCATAAAACTGGCCTGTGTTGTTTGTGATTGATCCAGTTTATCAGAATATGACATTTGGGCAGGGAAAGTGAATTTTGAAAATCTACTTGCCCTGGGCAAGTGGATTTTCAAAATATTTCCAGAGCCCTGCTCGGGTCAAAATTGGCCCAACCTCAGGGGTCACATGCTTTACAAAAAAAGAAAAATCTTCTCTGAAACCTCAATACATAGAGCTTTTGTATATTGCATGTATCTTAAGCTTTTGGTCCTCTACCAAGTTTGTTCAAATGGGAACACTTAGGGTGCCATGGTGACAGTTTTATAAACAACATTATTTAGAAAAATCTTTAAAACTTATTTTCTCAGAAACTAAAAGAGCTAGAGGTCTTATATTTTGCATGTAATATTTAAGCTGATGGTTGTCTACCAAGTTTGATCATTGAGGTTTAGCTCGGTGTACCAGTTATAAATAGACATTGAAATAGACATCACATTGAAACATCTTTAAAAAAAGATCTTCTGAACTTACCTGACCTTTTTAGCTCGACTATTCGAAGAATAAGAGAGCTTATGTAATCACCCCGGGGTCGGCGTTGGCGTCGGCGTCGGCGTCCCACATCAAGGTTTGCGTGTAAGCTGTGTTTACAAGTCTATATCTCTTACATTTCTTATCCTACCACAACCAAATTTGTTCATGGGCTTCCTTGTAGCATTATCTTAAGGGCTGCATAAGCAATTTTGGTTCCTGTAACCCATGGGCTCCCATGGAACCCAAATTATGATAGCCCATAAAATGTGCCCCATTTCACATCAAATTTTGCATGTAAGCTGTGTTTACAAGTCTTATCTCTTACAATTCTTACCCTAGCACAACCAGATTTGGCCATTAGCTTCCTCATAGCATTATCGTAAGGGCTGCTTAAGTAATTTTGGTTCCTGTAACCCCTAGGCTCCCATGGAACCCAAATTCTGATAGCCCTTAAAATATGTCTGTTTCACATCAAATTTTGCGTGTAAGCTGTGTTTACAGGTCTATATCTCTTACACTTTTTTTCCTAGCTGAACTAAATTTTGGAATTGGTTTCCTTATAGTATGTTGTAAAGGGTTGGGTTAGTAATTTTGTCTTCTGCAAATTCTGGGCTCCCATGGAACCCAAATTTATGGAACCCAAATTGTGATGGCCCATAAAATGTGCAATAAAGGCATATCTAGGTTTGCATGTAAGCATGTATGCATGTATATATCTATAATTTTGGTTTGGGATTTGTTATAGCATTATGCATCCTATTACTTCGCCCATATTGGGGCATGGGCTTCCTCCTTCCCCCCCCCTCCCCCTCTACCCCCGCCCCCACGCCCCTCCACACCTTTTTTTATTATTTTTTTCATATTTCTGTGTTGTTTTAGTCAATTCTTACACATATATGTTGCAACCCTCCCCGCCCTCACCACGACCCCCCCACCCCCCTCCCCCGCCTCTCACCCCATCCCCCCACCCCCACCTCGCCCCAGACTTGAAACCTTTTTTTTTATTTTATTTTTTACATATTTCTGTGTTGCTTTTGTCAATTCTTACACATATATGTTGCAACCCTCCCCCGCCCCCCTCCCCCGCCTCTCACCCCGCCTCTCACCCCTTCCTCTCTCCCACCCCCACCCCGCACCCCATTCAAAACTCTATTTTTTTTTTTTTTTACATATTTCTGTGTAGTTTTGGTCATTTCTTACACATAGTTATGTTGTGCTCCCAACCCCACCCCACATTGTTGTAGCCTTGTTTTCTGATGGTATATACTAGCTATAAATTTATTATTCTCAGAAAAATCGAATAGTCGAGCTGCGCTGTTCTCCGACAGCTCTTGTTTATTATTATTATTAGTATTATTTATTTTTTTATTATTATCTCTACTGGCCATGTTCGAAAACCAGCCAAATCGGACCAGTAATGGCGGAGTTATGGCTCTTGATTTAGTTAAAAATGCTATATTTTCCCTCTTTAAGACGATAGTCACTCGCTTCATTGATGTTATAAGAGCCATATTAGCCAGTAGAGTGTCTATAGGCCCTCTTGGGCCTCTTGTTTATTTTATCTGACACTTTTGTTACATCGCAAGTGTCTACAAATTCAGGGGTAAAAGTTTTCAGTATTAATACTGAATTCAGTATTTTTGAAAATATTTCTCTTATATAGTGTACTCCAAAAGTAACACTTTTAGTGAGAACCACCCTATTTTCAGTATTTTGGAGTTTTCAAACTTTTACCCCTGTACAATGGACTAAGATCATTAGGTGAGAGATTCAGTGTCAGCTGACCTTCTTGTTTAAAATCTCAGCTAATGAGTTCAGTTCTTTATACTGTTTATTTTATAGGTTTGCCAGCTGTGACGATGATATAGACACAGAGACGTTAATACAGATGACAAAAGCCAAACACAAAGAAAATATGTCCGAGGCAGATAAACATATTCAGGCAAAACTTGGTCAGCTTTCGTCCAAACTCAGTTGGGTGGTGGAATACCCCAAAGAGTATGACGGTCCACGACAGCCACCATACCCACCTGGAGCCACGGAGACCATGTATCATGGAGAGGGGGAGGAAGAAGAGGAGGAGGATTATGAGGAAGAGGAGGATTATGATGAGGAAGAAGAGCTTGATGAAGAAGATAGGGCTCAGTTAGCTCAGTTACGAGCAGCTCACATGGCAAAGATGGCTCGAGATGCAGCCGGGGATCAGGGGGACGATGGTCTGGGAGATTATGGACACGAGACCTTGGCTCTGAACAGGGGTCAGTTTCAGGGAAATATGGAGAACTTGATGGGAGAAGATTATGAGGGGGAGGGGTATGATGAAGAGGGGATGGAGGAGGCAGAGTATGGGGAATACGACGATTATAACTCAGAGGATGAAATGGACATGGAAGGAATGGAAACGCCGGAGGGGGAGGAAGGGCATGTGGGGATGGGGGACAGAGGGATGATGAATTACAGACAAATGCCCATGGCTGCTGAACAGCCTCCATCATTAGAAGATAATTTCATACCTATGGGTACAATGTTCTCAAAGTGCTTAGTGTGTAATAAGATAGTGAGAAAGACGGACAAAAAGCAGCACAGTCTTACACATATGGAGGATGAAGAGGAACTTGAACACGATGAGGATGAACATGTTCTCGATAGCGGTGGGATTCTTGATTCTACCGGAGAGTTTCGCGAATCAGGGGAAGTTCACGATGCGGGGGAAGATTATGAAGAAGAAGCAGAAGATTCGGAGGAGTTATTTGTGGCGGAAAAGCTTGTGGCAGAAAAGTTTTCATCTGATAAACCATCAAAGAGCAATGTTTGTAACATATGTGGCAAAACCTTTAAGAATTACACAAACATGTCTCGCCATAGAAAAATACACACAGACTCTAAAGATTACGTTTGTCGCATATGTCATAAAGATTTCCGATTATTTACCTACTTGCAAAAGCACATGAGGAATAAACATCATACTGAGGCGTCCGAGACGATGACGAAAGAGGCGGAGTTGCAGTGTGGCATATGTCATGAAGTATTCAGTATAGAGAATGACCTAATTGAACATGTGCAGAAACATGCCTAGTCATGGTAAGTTTTAAGGGTTTTTAACCAGGTTTTTGAGTCACATTTTCGAAGAAAAATGCGATACCAGGGTTCAATCTAGGCCTGGATTTTTGGGAGAAAAGACTTCTCCCTCCAAAGAAAATAGAGAGAAGTGACCAAAAAATAAGGAGAAGTGAGGGAGACACGATCTTTTAAATTAAGCGCGCAATTGGTTATTTTTAATTATTAACTGATATACATGTATACACCCTATTGGTTATAACTTTTGATTATTTAAGAGCATGCTAGCCGTTTCAAATTAAATGTGTTTATTAATTTTATTCAGACTCACAGGCACTCTTTACTTATTATACTGTAACTATAGAAGGAAGGACTGAGAGAAGAATTAATATAAATATATTGCTTGTATCTTTATTTATTCATATTTCTATCAATATGTATGGAGTTCTATGAAGGGTGTAATTATGATTCTCAAACTTTTTCCTAAAAGGCTTATTCCTCATTAAGACCTATAAGACCAATGTATGTGGGTTTTTTCCCAATTTGTATTAGCTAAAAACAATATTTAATAAAAAAATGTTTTTCCTCCATCCGAACTTATGTACCTATCCGAACTACTATGACACCGCACTTTTACGGAAGTAAAATATTGCCGAAAATTCAGTAGAAATATCTTCTATTATTAACTCTTTTTCATGCATTTGTTTGTTTGGAATGCCAAAAGGTCCGTTTTATCAAACAATTAAGAAAACACAACGATAATCATTATTCGGTGGTATCATTTAATCACCTCAGGTCAATTAACTTCAGATTGTTGTTTCGTTTCGATCACGTTTTTAATACGCACTTGTCTCACTGTAACGGAACCTACGATTGGTCAATTGTTCAGCTATACGCAATCTCATTGGATAAGGCGTGTGTATTCCCTGTACAGTCTAATTTGTAAACAAAAAATGGCGAGGTGCGAAAATTGCCTCGGGGGATATCATAGTTGTAGGAAAGTATGCTCCCCGCGGGCTTTCCGCTGTGATCGATCAAAGCAATTAGCATAATCCCTTCCCAGAGATGTCTACGCCTGTCCTGAGATAATAAACAACAGGTCAATTAAAGGACTGGTTACACTTCGCTTGAGGGTGGGAAAAAAGCGAAGTGGTCAATCTAAAGGCGACTTAAACTTCGCCGTCAGCTAAAAAAAAGCGAAGTCACGGAGGAAAAAGCGCCTTTGTCGCCGATGTCGCCCTCCAGAATGAACACTGGATACATAGGGATCACTTTGTCGTCAGTCCGTCTGTACGTCCGTCACAAAAACTTAATGTTGGCTATAACTTCCTCATTTCTTGATATTTCTTCATCAAACTTTCAGTATGTACTCATTATGACAACATCGACATGACCATACTAAAATATGAAGGTCAAGGTCACACTGAAGGTCATTATATGGGTTTAAATACTCTTCTTTTTTTTTTCTTCACGAAAACTTGCCGTTGGCTATAACTTTCTCAATTCTTTTTATTTCTTCATCAATCTTTCAATATACACTTGTAATGACAAAATCGACATGGCCATTCTAAAATATAAAGGTCAAGGGCACACTGAAGGTCATTATATGGGTTAAAACTTTGTGGTGCCAGTTTGTCAAGGTCATTTATCTGGGTCCAAAAAAACTTTGTTATACTGTCAAAGCGGAACACCCATCTAGTCCTTGGAAAACCTGGTTATTAGATTAGGGAATGTTGTTTGGCGGGCGGGTGTGCGGGCAGCGTCAAACTCTTAGTTTCAGCTCAATAACTTTTGTTAGGAATGAGATATTGCAATGAAACTTGCAGAGTATGTAGCTTACATGGAAAGGAAGCTTCGGATTGCATTTGGGGTCACTGGGATCAAGGTCAAGGCCACTGTTACTAAAAATAGAAAAATGGTTTCCACTCGATAACTTTTGTTAGGAATGAGATATTGAGATGGAACTTGCAGGATAGGTAGTTTGTATGAAAAAGAAACTGGATTCTTGCATACCGGACAAGGATATCCGTCATTTTACCGGGGCTAGATATTTCCATCTCACCCTAGGGTCGAGATAAAATTCACGCGCGCCAACATCCGGTATGCAGGAAAACATGCAAAACGTAAATAGCTGGCGGCGTAAACGTAAAACATGTCTCTGATATGCAAGAAAAAGAATCTATTATGGGTATTCGGTTCAGATAGGGAATTCCAACCCTCGGTATAAGTGTTTTAATCGGAACCTCGGCAGAGCCTCGGTTCCGATAAAAACACATACCTCGGGTTGGAATTCCCTATCTTCACCGGATACCCATGAAAGATTCTTATATTGTATTCGGGGTCACTGGGGTCAAGGTCAAGGTCACGGTTACTAAAATTTTCTTCTGAACTCCTGGCCTAATTTCAACAAATTTTGGCAGGGATGAGTACCCAGTCTAGTTCAACCTATCATTGCGGTGTTCTGGTAAAATGAGTTATGGCCTAATATACAAACTTCATCCAGACAATTTTTCCTGAAGCCCTTGCTGAATTTCAGTGAAACTTAGCAGGAATGATCAGTACCAAGCCTAGGTGCACATGTTCTTGTGGTGTTCCCCATCAGACTCCATGTAGCCAGTAGAGCGATGGGCCTCTCGTCTTCCTTGTGACCACTCTAGCACCTTTATTTACCATTTGATCTTTACCAAACTTGCACAGATTAATATCAATGAAAGCTAGGACACTTTGGAGAACCAGCCAGATCAGACTAGTAACACCAGAGTTATGGCCCTTGATGTAGTTAAAATTGCTGTATTTTGCCTCGTTAAGACGATAGGGACTTCATTTGGCCGGATTTCAACGAAAGCTTGCAGGGATAATCAGTATCGAGCCTAGTTGTGCATATCGTCACCATTTTCCAGTTAAATGATTTTGGCAGAGTTATGGCTCTTTAAAGGTTTTAGTACACAAACTTTGTCCGGACTAGTTCTCCTGAACCCCTGGCCGAATTTCAACGAAACTTTGCAGGAATGATCAGTACCAAGCCTAGTTGTGCATATCATCACCGTGTTCCGGCTGTAAGATTTTAGGCGGAGTTATGGCCCTTTATAGGTTTTGATACACAAACAGAGAAACTTGGCAAGGTTGATCAGTATCAAGTCTAGTTGTGCATATCATCGTCGTGTTCCAGTTGAATGACTTTTACATGTTACTTTGTATGGCCCTTTAAAGGTTTAAAACTTTGTCAAGATTAGTCTCTTCTGAACTCATAGATTTTTAGGGATGATCAGTACCAGACCTAGTTGTGCATATCATCACAGTACTGATTTTTGGCGGAGTTATGGCACTTTAATGGTTTCAATACACAAACTTTACAGGGATGATCAGTACCAAGCCTAGTTGGGCATATCATCACTCAAACTCCCTGCAGTGGTTACTTCCCTTTATGTTACAGTAACCACTGCCACCACACAAGTTTCATTTTTTGGTTAAATATTTTTTAGGTCAATATTTCAACTTACTTTGTTCAAAATATAGGAAAATAGTGTGAAAAACGGTATCTGGTTACAAAAATAATTTATTTATTTGAAAAAATAAATTTTAGAGAATATGAACACCGGTTACTTGGTTACTTGTAAACAAACATGTATTCCGTTGAGAATATTACAGAAGCTGAGCGTAAATTTAATAAAGACATTACACCCAAGGCCTAAAAAAAAATTGTGTGGTTCGGGTAACATGTTCAAAATTGATAGGTAGGGTAGGTCGGATTTTTTTTTTTTTTTTTTTTTTTTTTTTATGAACGCAAAGAAGATGCACTGAATTATGTACTATAATTACTGTGACTTTATATTGTTATTTTTTTATTATTTTTTTTTTTTTTTATTATTTTTTTTTTTTTTATTATTTTTTTTTTTTTTTTTTTTTTTTTTTATTTTTTTTTTTATATATATTTTTTTTTTCGAAATGGACCAAAAAAACATCAGGGTCGGCGGGTATTCGTAGGTAGGGTCGGTAGACCCGAACCACACAATTTTTTTTTTAGGCCCAAGCATAGACCTACATACTTAAATCTGCTTCAACTTTTAGAAAAGTACAATTCTCTTATAAAATTTTGATAATGCTATTATTTTCTGCTGGCTTCCAAGCCATGTAGGAATACGTGGTAATGATAGAGCTGATAGTGCTGCTAAGGCAGCATTAGATTTACATATATCTAATACCAAATTACCTTATACTGATTTTAAAAGTTGTATTAACACATATATTCGTAACTCTTGGCAAACCGCTTGGGATTTGTCAGTTAACAATAAACTCCATTCAATTAAACCGTTACTCGGAGAATGGCGTTCTTCTAGTAGACCCATTCGTCGAGAGGAAGTTATCCTAGCCAGGTGCAGGATAGGGCATACACGTTATACTCATTCATATTTATTACAAGGTGAGCAATTACCAGAATGTATACCCTGTTTGCACCGTTAACGGTCAAACACATCTTATTGGAATGTGTAGACTTGATCCTATGCGTCAAAGGTACTGCAATGTTAATACTATGAAAGAGTTATTTGATACTATAGATTTTAGTATTGTTTTAGATTTCCTAAAAGAGATCAGACTATATAAACCATTATAATGTGTTCTTATATATATTTACTTGTTAATATACCCATTGACGGGCATTTGTTGATTTACATACATAGTTTATATTACACCTTATCATCCCTTATTTTTTAATAGTTTTATCTTTATATATTTACACTAATTTTTAAATAATACTTCATTTTTCATCAATTTTTGCGCACAATATGACCTATTTATGTGTCGACGTGCCGTAAAACACCATTCATTCATTCATTCATTATTTAAATCTATGACCCAAGCCAAAACAGGTTGAATGTTTTCAACATCTTCTTGAAGTTGATGATGTTATTGCCAATTGCCTGTTGGTTACTGTAACCAACCGGGCTTACTGTAACCAACGGGCAATTGGCAATAACATCATCGCCTTCGTGTGACCTTTGTAACTTACGGCAAGAGTTTGCTGTACGAAGCATTACTTAGTGTATCGCCATTTTTTTGTAATCACATGGCCTCAGCTATCGTGACGTGATTTGTGTGGTGGCAGGGATTATTGGCTACAATATCACTGCGTGGAGCTTAATCATCGCTGTGTTCTGGTTGAAGGATTTTTGACAGAGTTATACACAAACTTTATCCGGACTAGTTTTCCTGAACCCCTGGCTGGATTTCAGTGTAACTTGGCAGGAATGATCAGTACCAAACCTAGTTGCGCATGCCGATGTCGTGTTCCCCACCACAGACTCCATATAGCCAGGAGAGCGATACAGGCCCTCTAGGGCCTCTTGTTTTAACCATGTTTACCTTTGGAAAAGCCTGGTTATTACATTAGCGGAATGTCGTTTGGCGGATGGGCTGGCGACGTCAACTCAGTTTCCGTTTAATAACTTTTGTTAGTAATGAGATATTGCAACGAAACTTGTTGGGTAGGCAACTTAGATGGAAAGGAAGGTTGGGATTACATAATGGGGGTCACTGGGATGAAGGTGAAGGTCGCGGTTATTAAAAATAGAGAAATGGTTTACATTCAATAACTTTTGTTAGGAATAAGATATTGCAACAAAACTTGCTGTGTTGGTAGCTTATGAGGAAAGTTTGGGATTACATTTGAGGTCACTGGGGTCAAGGTCAATACGTCTAAAAGTAGAAAAATGGTTCCTAAGCAATAACTTCATTTAAGATTGAGATATTGCTAGAAAATGGGATTGCATTTGAGGTCACTGGGGTCAATTTCAAGTCACTGTTACTAAAAATAAAAACTGTTTAATGGGTTATAACTTCAGTTACGAATGAGATATTGCAATGATACTTATAGGTAGCGTATTTGGAATGCATTTGAGGTCACTGGGTCAAGGTCATGTCACTTTTGCTAAAAATAGAAAAATGGATTTCCATTGATTTGAATTGGATTTTATAGTCGCATCAACAGCTAAGGTCATATGGCAACTTTCCTACCTCCATTGGTGGAGGAAGACCCCAGGTGCCCCTCCAGGCAATTTTCATGCATGGGTGTGTAGGTATCGGATAGGGAAAGGAAGTTTGGGATTGCATTTTAGGTTACTGAGGTCATGATCAAAGTCGTTGTTACTTGCTACTAAAAAATGGTTTCTGGGCAATAACTTCAGTTAGAAGCGATATTTATGTGAAACGTGTTGTGTAGGTAGGTTATGAAAAAATATTGGAACACAACTTTGTGGGAAGCCTATGGAAAACCTGGTTGTCATGGAAATTCCATGTTTGTTGTTATTAGATAAATAAGATTTTTAAAAAAAAAATTAAGAAAATAAATTTTCTTTGGTAACATATAAAGTGTCATGTACATGTAGCATAATCTCCATACTAGGGCATAATCTCCATACTAGGTAATAAATAATGTCCTATCTTTTTCAGATTCCAGTATTTCATCCATCAGATTTAGTGCAGATGTAGCGGGAACCAGCAACCTCTTAGACTTTGGTCCGTGTGCACGTGTTGTGGGAACGTCTCAATAAACTGTGGTCCGTGTGCATGTGTAGCGGGAACGTCTCCTTAAACTGTGGTCCGTGTGCACGTGTAGCGGGAAGGTCTCGGTAAACTGTGGTCCGTGTGCACGTGTAGTGGGAATCTATCATTAAACTTTGGTCCCTGCGCCTGGATGTAGATATCTTGAAGTGTGAACGGGGAACCATTTATTAAAACTGGTCCATGTGCACGTGTAGCGGAACTTTGGTCCCTGCGCATAAATATCAGTGTGAACGGACAAGTCAAACTTGCTTTTTGTAATCCAGCTGTAATCCAGCTGTAATGATTTTGAAAAAAAAGATATGAGGCAGCAGAATTTCATTAGTGCTATTCCAGCAAAAAACGTAAAGGGGTGGGGTGGGGTGGGGTTGGGGGTGGAATTCACTCATATTTTTTTCTATGGGTGGTGGGGTCATCACTATTTCTATTCCATGGATGGTGAGTGCAATCAAAAATTAAATTCTATGGGGTAGGGGATGTGGCTCGACTATAATACATGTATGTGTAAATAAAACAAATGTACATGTATTTTAATAGAAAACAGTGTATTGCACGTCTTTTTCCCTACTTTTACAATTGTAGAAAAAGAACAACAAATACACTACACTAATACATATGGGATGATTCTGTTTTATGTCGTGATATTCAGTGGCTGTATGAGGTTTGTACTACTCATGTTAATATTTAAAAAAAAAAGTTTTGTTCTTTTATTCCTGTAGCTGTAGCAAATTGGTGTGAGGATACTCTAAGCACTTTAATATTGAAGAAATTTGCTTCTTTAAATGTCAGTAAAATACAATGTACATGAAAATAATTAATAGTCTTACAACAGTTATAAGATTTAAAATTTTCTCTAGGTATTTGTAAGGCCAAATAAAATAATATGCATTGTTCCGGTAATACCCAACCAACACTAGATTTTTGGGCCATTTTCGCCGAACCTTGTTAAAGTATGTGGAGCAAATCTTCCTACTTGGAAAGGGACACAACTCCGGTAAAACTTAATCCTGTTTCAGAGACGCTTTCAGTTCAGTTTGTATGATTATCAGTGCAATGTAGGAAAGCATTTTGACGACATTGATCTCAATGCAGACATGATGACTAATGTCGTCACTTTAACAGCATTAGAAAATCAGGTTCATTTATAAACACTAGCACAATAGAGAAAGTAACAAAGTAACTCGCGGTCTAGGCTCGTATTACCATTTAAAAAACCAGTCTCCTTTGTTTACTGACCTACCGGCTCTATTATTAGCTCTACTGATCAGAGATCAGCAGAGCTTATGCCGTGGTGCGGCGTCCGTCGTCCGTCCGTCCGTCCGTCTGTCTGTCCGTCCGTCTGTCCGTTAACTTTTATTTGTAGCGACTACTCCTCTGAAACTACTAGATGGATATTCATAAAACTTTACAAAAATGTTGCCCATGAAGTCTAGTTGATCCTAGCAAAAATTCATGTTGATGTGAAATCCAAGATGGCCGCCAAAGCTAAAAATAGATTTTTAAATACAAGTTTGTAGCGACTACTTCTTGAAAACTATAAGTGATATTGATATGGGACTTTTTCTAAAATGATCACATGATGTTGGTCCTTGTCGAAAATCGTTTTGATTTGACGATAAACATGGCTGCCAGCGGCCATCTTTGTTTACATAGAGTTATATAATGAAAACTTGTAGCGACTACTCCTCTGAAACTACTTGACGGATTTTCATGAAACTTCACAGGAATGTTGCTCTTGATGTCTAATTGATCCTAGCAAAATTTCAGGTCGGCCGGAAATTCAAGATGGCCGCCACGGCTAAAAATAAATTTTTCAAAATACAAGTTTGTAGCGACTACTTCTTGAAAACTATAAGTGATATTAATATGGGACTTTTTCTAAAATGATCAGCATGACATGATGTTGGTCCTTATCAAAAATTGTTTTGATTCGACGTTAAACGTGGCTGCCAGCGGCCATCTTTGTTTACATAGAGTCATATAGTAAAAACTTGTAGCGACTACTCCTCTAAAACTACTTGGCAGATTTTCATGAAACTTTACAGGAATGTTGCTCTTAATGTCTAATTGATCCTAGCAAAATTTCAGATCGGCCAGAAATTCAAGATGGCTGCCACAGTTAAAAATAGATTTTTAAAAAATAAGTTTGTAGCGACTACTTCTTGAAAACTATAAGTGATATTGATATGGGACTTTTTCTAAAATGATCAGCATGACATGATGGTTATCCGAGTCGAACATTATTTTGATTCGACATTAAACATGGCTGCCAGTGGCCATCTTTGTTTACATAGAGTTATATAATGAAAACTTGTAGCGACTACTCCTCTGAAACTACTTGACGGATTTTCATGAAACTTCACAAAAATGTTGCTCTTGATGTCTAATTGATCCTAGCAAAATTTCAGGTCGGCCGGAAATTCAAGATGGCCGCCATGGCTAAAAATAGATTTTCAAAATACAAGTTTGTAGCGACTACTTCTTGAAAACTATAAGTGATATTGATATGGGACTTTTTCTAAAATGATCAGCATGACATGATGTTGGTCCTTATCAAAAATCGTTTTGATTCGACGTTAAACGTGGCTGCCAGCGGCCATCTTTGTTTACATAGAGTTATATAATGAAAACTTGTAGCGACAACTCCTCTGAAACTACTTGACGGATTTTCATGAAACTTCACAAAAATGTTGCTCTTGATGTCTAATTGATCCTAGCAAAATTTCAGGTCGGCCAGAAATTCAAGATGGCCGCCATGGCTAAAAATAGATTTTCAAAATACAAGTTTGTAGCGACTAATACTTGAAAACTATAAGTGATATTGATATGGGACTTTTTCTAAAATGATCAGCATGACATGATGTTGATCCTTGTCGAAAATCGTTTTGATTCGACGTTAAACATGGCTGCCAGCGGCCATCTTTGTTTACATAGAGTTATATAGTAAAAACTTGTAGCGACTACTCCTCTGAAACTACTTGGCGGATTGTCATGAAACGTTACAGGAATGTTGCTCTTGATGTCTAATTGATCCTAGATAAATTTCAGGTCGGCCGGAAATTCAAGATGGCCGTCACAGCTAAAAATAGATTTTTAAAAAATAAGTTTGTAGCGACTACTTCTTGAAAACTATAAGTGATATTGATATGGGACTTTTTCTAAAATGATCAGCATGACATGATGTAGATCCTTGTGGAAAATTATTTTGATTCGACGTTAAACATGGCTGCCAGTGGCCATCTTTGGTTACATAGAGTTATATAGTAAAAACTTGTAGCGACTACTCCTCTGAAACTACTTGACGGATGTTCATGAAACTTCACAGGAATGTTGCTCTTGATGTCTAGTTGATCCTAGAAAAATTTCAGATCGGCCGGAAATTCAAGATGGCCGCCACAGTTAAAAATAGATTTTTAAAAAATAAGTTTGTAGCGACTACTTCCTGAAAACTATAAGAGATATTGATATGGGACTTTTTCTAAAATGATCAGCATGACATGATGGTTATCCGAGTCGAACATTATTTTGATTCAATGTTAAACATGGCTGTCAGTGGCCATCTTTGTTTACATAGAGTTATATAATGAAAACTTGTAGCGACTACTCCTCTGAAACTACTTGACGGATTTTCATGAAACTTCACAGGAATGTTGCTCTTGATGTCTAATTGATCCTAGCAAAATTTCAGGTCGGCCGGAAATTCAAGATGGCCACCACAGCTAAAAATAGATTTTCAAAAAAACAGTTTGTAGCGACTACTTCCTGAAATCAAAATCGATCAGTAGAGCTTCAAGGTCATTGACCTCTTGTTTTTTCCCCAATGTAAGGCCATAATAAATTAATTGCTAGATTCTCATCCTCGCCCGCCCTCGTTTTTTCATGCTGCCCCGGTAATTTTTATTTCTTAAAAAAGAAAAAATTGCTGAAAGCATGAAACACTATTAAAAATGTGTTTTCACTACTCAGTAGTAGTATGTTTTACTATTTTTGCCTTGTGCCGAGGCCATTTTCCATTTGTCGTATAAAATAAAAAATAAAATAATAAAATTTCACCCCCGTCCCTATTTTGAAATAAATTTTGGATGAGAAACTAGCAGTTAATTTATTATGGCCTAACTGAAACTATACATATTTGATTTAGCCTACTCAAACACCAAATTTTAAACATTATTTTATTAGTTTTCTATTGCAAGAAGGTGTTTGTGGCATTTGGGATAGTTGCAATTTTTGTGTTTTTAGCTCTACTGATCAGAGATCAGCAGAGCTTATGCCGTGGTGCGGCGTCCGTCGTCCGTCTGTCTGTCCGTCCGTCTGTCCGTCCGTCCGTTAACTTTTATTTGTAGCGACTACTCCTCTGAAACTACTGGATGGATATTCATAAAACTTTACAAAAATGTTGCCCATGAAGTCTAGTTGATCCTAGCAAAAATTCATGTTGATGTGAAATCCAAGATGGCCACCAAAGCTAAAAATAGATTTTTTAAATACAAGTTTGTAGCGACTACTTCTTGAAAACTATAAGTGATATTGATATGGGACTTTTTCTAAAATGAACAGCATGACATGATGTTGGTCATTGTCGAAAATCGTTTTGATTTGACTTTAAACATGGCTGCCAGCGGCCATCTTTGTTTACATAGAGTTATATAATGAAAACTTGTAGCGACTACTCCTCTGAAACTACTTGACGGATTTTCATGAAACTTCACAGGAATGTTGCTCTTGATGTCTAATTGATCCTAGCAAAATTTCAGGTCGGCCGGAAATTCAAGATGGCCGCCACGGCTAAAAATAATTTTTCAAAATACAAGTTTGTAGCGACTACTTCTTGAAAACTATAAGTGATATTGATATGGGACTTTTTCTAAAATGATCAGCATGACATGATGTTGGTCCTTATCAAAAATAGTTTTGATTCGACGTTAAACGTGGCTGCCAGCGGCCATCTTTGTTTACATAGAGTCATATAGTAAAAACTTGTAGCGACTACTCCTCTAAAACTACCTGGCGGATTTTCATGAAACTTTACAGGAATGTTGCTCTTAATGTCTCATTGATCCTAGCAAAATTTCAGATCGGCCAGAAATTCAAGATGGCTGCCACAGTTAAAAATAGATTTTTAAAAAATAAGTTTGTAGCGACTACTTCTTGAAAACTATAAGTGATATTGATATGGGACTTTTTCTAAAATGATCAGCATGACATGATGGTTATCCGAGTCGAACATTATTTTGATTCGACATTAAACATGGCTGCCAGTGGCCATCTTTGTTTACATAGAGTTATATAATGAAAACTTGTAGCGACTACTCCTCTGAAACTACTTGACGGATTTTCATGAAACTTGACAGAAATGTTGCTCTTGATGTCTTATTGATCCTAGCAGAATTTCAGGTCGGCCGGAAATTCAAGATGGCTGCATGGCTAAAAATAGATTTTCATGCAAGTTTGTAGCGACTACTTCTTGAAAACTATAAGTGATATTGATATGGGACTTTTTCTAAAATGATCAGCATGACATGATGTTGGTCCTTATCAAAAATCGTTTTGATTCGACGTTAAACGTGGCTGCCAGCGGCAATCTTTGTTTACATAGAGTTATATAATGAAAACTTGTAGCGACTACTCCTCTGAAACTACTTGACGGATTTTCATGAAACTTCACAGGAATGTTGCTCTTGATGTCTAATTGATCCTAGCAAAATTTCAGGTCGGCCGGAAATTCAAGATGGCCACCACAGCTAAAAATAGATTTTCAAAAAAACAGTTTGTAGCGACTACTTCCTGAAATCAAAATCGATCAGTAGAGCTTCAAGGTCATTGACCTCTTGTTTTTTCCCCAATGTAAGGCCATAATAAATTAATTGCTAGATTCTCATCCTCGCCCGCCCTCGTTTTTTCATGCTGCCCCGGTAATTTTTATTTCTTAAAAAAGAAAAAATTGCTGAAAGCATGAAACACTATTAAAAATGTGTTTTCACTACTCAGTAGTAGTATGTTTTACTATTTTTGCCTTGTGCCGAGGCCATTTTCCATTTGTCGTATAAAATAAAAAATAAAATAATAAAATTTCACCCCCGTCCCTATTTTGAAATAAATTTTGGATGAGAAACTAGCAGTTAATTTATTATGGCCTAACTGAAACTATACATATTTGATTTAGCCTACTCAAACACCAAATTTTAAACATTATTTTATTAGTTTTCTATTGCAAGAAGGTGTTTGTGGCATTTGGGATAGTTGCAATTTTTGTGTTTTTAGCTCTACTGATCAGAGATCAGCAGAGCTTATGCCGTGGTGCGGCGTCCGTCGTCCGTCTGTCTGTCCGTCCGTCTGTCCGTCCGTCCGTTAACTTTTATTTGTAGCGACTACTCCTCTGAAACTACTGGATGGATATTCATAAAACTTTACAAAAATGTTGCCCATGAAGTCTAGTTGATCCTAGCAAAAATTCATGTTGATGTGAAATCCAAGATGGCCACCAAAGCTAAAAATAGATTTTTTAAATACAAGTTTGTAGCGACTACTTCTTGAAAACTATAAGTGATATTGATATGGGACTTTTTCTAAAATGAACAGCATGACATGATGTTGGTCATTGTCGAAAATCGTTTTGATTTGACTTTAAACATGGCTGCCAGCGGCCATCTTTGTTTACATAGAGTTATATAATGAAAACTTGTAGCGACTACTCCTCTGAAACTACTTGACGGATTTTCATGAAACTTCACAGGAATGTTGCTCTTGATGTCTAATTGATCCTAGCAAAATTTCAGGTCGGCCGGAAATTCAAGATGGCCGCCACGGCTAAAAATAATTTTTCAAAATACAAGTTTGTAGCGACTACTTCTTGAAAACTATAAGTGATATTGATATGGGACTTTTTCTAAAATGATCAGCATGACATGATGTTGGTCCTTATCAAAAATAGTTTTGATTCGACGTTAAACGTGGCTGCCAGCGGCCATCTTTGTTTACATAGAGTCATATAGTAAAAACTTGTAGCGACTACTCCTCTAAAACTACCTGGCGGATTTTCATGAAACTTTACAGGAATGTTGCTCTTAATGTCTCATTGATCCTAGCAAAATTTCAGATCGGCCAGAAATTCAAGATGGCTGCCACAGTTAAAAATAGATTTTTAAAAAATAAGTTTGTAGCGACTACTTCTTGAAAACTATAAGTGATATTGATATGGGACTTTTTCTAAAATGATCAGCATGACATGATGGTTATCTGAGTCGAACATTATTTTGATTCGACATTAAACATGGCTGCCAGTGGCCATCTTTGTTTACATAGAGTTATATAATGAAAACTTGTAGCGACTACTCCTCTGAAACTACTTGACGGATTTTCATGAAACTTGACAGAAATGTTGCTCTTGATGTCTTATTGATCCTAGCAGAATTTCAGGTCGGCCGGAAATTCAAGATGGCTGCATGGCTAAAAATAGATTTTCATGCAAGTTTGTAGCGACTACTTCTTGAAAACTATAAGTGATATTGATATGGGACTTTTTCTAAAATGATCAGCATGACATGATGTTGGTCCTTATCAAAAATCGTTTTGATTCGACGTTAAACGTGGCTGCCAGCGGCAATCTTTGTTTACATAGAGTTATATAGTAAAAACTTGTAGCGACTACTCCTCTGAAACTACTTGACGGATTTTCATGAAACTTTACAGGAATGTTGCTCTTAATGTCTAATTGATCCTAGCAAAATTTCAGATCGGCCAGAAATTCAAGATGGCTGCCACAGTTAAAAATAGATTTTGAAAAAATAAGTTTGTAGCGACTACTTCTTGAAAACTATTAAGCAGTGCTCAAGAAATAGGATAGCCCGACGCCCGGGGCTCCTCGAAATCCATTCCGGGCCTGTCTCATTTTGCAGACGAGGAGCCCGTCGGGCCTGTCTAAAAAAAAAAAAAAAAAATTCCCCCAAAAAATCAGTTTTACTGGATCTCAAGCTCAAGTTCCTCAAGACAAAATACTACCATGTGTATTGTGAACTGTGAAAACACTTGCAATAAAGTAATTAAAATGTGTTATCTACACACATTGAAACAATAAGAAGTTTGAATATTTTGCCTGGCTTCGTGTCGGCAGTATGTCACAACTTTGAGGTCGACAATTGTTGACATAAAACTCATTATTCTGCTATTAGGGTTGTGTTTTCTTTCCTTTGTGATAATACCGTTTCTGTCATTAAAAACACACTAATGCATGAAAAAAAATCATTATTGATGGTATTTCGATTGAATGTTTGTGAAATGTTCGGGCCGTGAAAGTGCGGTGTCATAGTAGTTCGGATGGTACATAATTTCGGATATATGAATTTTTTTTTTTTTTATTTTTTTTTTACATAATCAAATAAGAAAAACTGTCCTTTACAAATACATGTTGATGGAAAGAAAAATATACTGTATATGTATAAATACAGGTATAAAGTATATTTCTATTCATTATTTAAGGTGTAAGGAGTTCCTGGAATCCTACTTTTAAATGAATTCTAGTCTATGCTCCTAATTCTTTACTTGGAGAAAGTGGTGACAAAAAGAAAAAATATAGCCAGAGGAGGCTTTGATAGTCTCATAAAACATGATTAAAAACTTGGCTCCAAGTTTAGCTCCACTTTCACCAAGTCGGCTCTGATTATTATCGTTTGGCAAAAGTGCTAGTACTCTCCTTTGCATTGGTTATAAATTACTATTTAATATTCTATTCTAACATATTTTAAACGAAATGGTAAATAAGTCCGCTGACCAGGGAGCATAAAGTGGTAGCAAAAAGAAAAATATAGTCAGAGGAGGTTCTGAGCTTGATTAATACATACGTAACAAAATTAATGTGTGCTATAAAAGTGAATAAAGACACATTTCCAATAAGAAAAAAATATTGGACCTTTCCATTTTAAATCAGGGCCTGTCCATTTCAAATCAGGGCCTGTCCATTTCAAATCGGGGCCTGTCCATTTTCAGAAGCAACAAGCCCTGGGCCTGTCTCTTCAAATAATTTTCTTTGAGCACTGTTAAGTGATATTGATATGGGACTTTTTCTAAAATGATCAGCATGACATGATGGTTATCCGAGTCGAACATTATTTTGATTCGACATTAAACATGGCTGCCAGTGGCCATCTTTGTTTACATAGAGTTATATAATGAAAACTTGTAGCGACTTCTCCTCTGAAACTACTTGACGGATTTTCATGAACTTCACAGGAATGTTGCTCTTGATGTCTAATTGATCCTAGCAAAATTTCAGGTCGGCCGGAAATTCAAGATGGCCGCCACGGCTAAAAATAAATTTTCAAAAAACAAGTTTGTAGCGACTACTTCCTGAAATCAAAATCAATCAGTAGAGCTTCAAGGTCATTGACCTCTTGTTCTTTTTGATACCCGTTGGTGAGTGTGAAAGCGCATGTAAGGGGATACCCTCTTCAGCTATAAGGTCACAATTTCAACATCTTTCCATCAATATTGCGCAGGGAAACAATTAAAAAAATATGAATCAAAGGCTTATAGGCCTTTATCAGATGTAATCATTGGATCATGCTGAAGATGTGTGCAAATTTTCATTGTTGTTCACCTAATATTTTGAAAGTTATTAGCCACAGTCACTTCCAAAATGCAAGGTTAAGTTCAGGTTAAACCTTTTTTCAAAGGGATATAATTAAAAGAATATCAACCAGAGAGTTATGGGCCTTTATCAGATATATTCATTGGTATGTACACTCATTGTTGCAGACCTTATACTTTGTAAGTTATTAGCCACAATCAGTTAAATCTTCTTGACATGGCCTCTGGCCAATGTTGACAGGGGCCAAAGAAATAGCCAGTTATCTGTCCCAACAGGAACTGGAAACTGAATTTTGTGGTTTGGAATTGAATGGAGAACGAGAAAACAGATATTTTTTTATCATTTTCCTCTTTTATCATAATTTTTTGCTCACCACCATTCCCCATTCCAACCCGATACGACCTTAAATGTTGAAGGGTGATCAACGCCGTTGTTTCGTTGGCCTTATTATCCCGCTACATATATATAATGGACTGTTCTTTCTTTAAGTTAAGACCATTCCATTTATGTGACAAAAGGGTGTTTTGGGGGAAATGACTGATCAGCAGCCAGACATTGTAAACCTAGATCAGCCTGCGAGTTTCTCTCTGGCTGATCTGGGTTTACAATGGACGCAAAGGCTATTATAGTCGTGCTTAGCGGGTTAAGGTGTGAACAGCTGTATATATACTCTGTACATTTAAAAAAGCAACATTAATTTTTTGATTTTTAGCTCTACTGATCAGAGATCAGCAGAGCTTATGCCGTGGTGCGGCGTCCGTCGTCCGTCCGTCCGTCTGTCCGTCCGTCTGTCCGTCCGTCCGTTAACTTTTATTTGTAGCGACTACTCCTCTCAAACTACTGTATGGATATTCATAAAACTTTACAGAAATGTTGCCCATGAAGTCTAGTTGATCCTAGCAAAAATTCATGTTGATGTGAAATCCAAGATGGCCGCCAAAGCTTAAAATAGATTTTTTAAATTCAAGTTTGTAGCGACTACTTCTTGAAAACTATAAGTGATATTGATATGGGACTTTTTCTAAAATGATCAGCATGACATGATGTTGGTCCTTGTCGAAAATCGTCTTGATTCAACGTTAAACATGGCTGCCAGCGGCCATCTTTGTTTACATAGTGTTATATAATGAAAACTTGTAGCGACTACTCCTCTGAAACTACTTGACGGATTTTCATGAAACTTCACAGGAATGTTGCTCTTGATGTCTCATTGATCCTAGCAAAATTTCAGATCGGCCAGAAATTCAAGATGGCTGCCACAGTTAAAAATAGATTTTTAAAAAATAAGTTTGTAGCGACTACTTCTTGAAAACTATAAGTGATATTGATATGGGACCTTTTCTAAAATGATCAGCATGACATGATGTTGGTCCTTATCAAAAATCGTTTTGATTCGATGTTAAACGTGGCTGCCAGCGGCCATCTTTGTTTACATAGAGTTATATAGTAAAAACTTGTAGCGACTACTCCTCTGAAACTACTTGGCGGATTTACATGAAACTTTACAGGAATGTTGCTCTTAATGTCTTATTGATCCTAGCAAAATTTCAGGTCGGCCGGAAATTCAAGATGGCCGCCATGGCTAAAAATAGATTTCAAAATACAAGTTTGTAGCGACTACTTCTTGAAAACTATAAGTGATATTGATATGGGACTTTTTCTAAAATGATCAGCATGACATGATGGTTATCCGAGTCGAACATTATTTTGATTCGACATTAAACATGGCTGCCAGTGGCCATCTTTGTTTACATAGAGTTATATAATGAAAACTTGTAGCGACTACTCCACTGAAACTACTTGACGGATTTTCATGAAACTTCACAGAACTGTTGCTCTTGATGTCTAATTGATCCTAGCAAAATGTCAGGTCAGCCGGAAATTCAAGATGGCCGCCATGGCTAAAAATAGATTTTCAAAATGCAAGTTTGTAGCGACTACTTCTTGAAAACTATAAGTGATATTGATATGGGTCTTTTTCTAAAATGATCAGCATTACATGATGTTGGTCCTTGTCAAAAATCATTTTGATTAGATGTTAAACATGGCTGTCCGCGGCCATCTTTGTTTACATAGAATTATATAATGAAAACTTGTAGCGACAACTCCTCTGAAACTACTTGACGGATTTTCATGAACTTCACAGGAATGTTGCTCTTGATGTCTAATTGAGCCTAGTAAAATATCAGGTCGGCCGGAAATTCAAGATGGCCACCACGGCTAAAAATAATTTTTCAAAAAACAAGTTTGTAGCGACTTCTTCCTGAAATCAAAATCAATCAGTAGAGCTTCAAGGTTATTGACCTCTTGTTGATTATTATTACTCCGCTGTTTTTTTGTTCAAATCAAGATTGTATTTTATGTTAGGACACAAGTCTCTTTGTCCCAAAGGTTAACATACGGCGATAAACAGTTGCATAACATTTTCTCTACTTCTTTCAGTTAAAACACATTTTGCTCGATGATCCTTTAACATCTCTAGAAATTCAAACATACAAAGTGTTGCCTTTTAAATGAACTGAGTGTATGGGAAATCAGTAATAAGAATGTGTATATTGAGTTTTAACTGGTTTAATATTTTTTCTCCAAAGAACCTTTTTTCCCCCTCATATATAGGTCATAACGTAGTGTAGTTGCTCAACTTATAATGAATTCAAATAAAGGTCAAATTTCTGTAGTTGTAACTTAGATATTTGTTAATGTACCCGTAATTATTCTTTTCACCAGACAAATTTAAACATAAAGGACATGAATTAGTTTTAAACTATTGGTTAGTTGCATGTCTGACGTTCTGCTAACAAGAGGGTAGCAGTTTACCTTAAAATGCATTATGTTATATTCTCCACGATTTCCTACAGCAGTACCTTTAATTTCACTTTAACCATGATGCTGAATGTGGAGCGCTGTGGTCTAGTGGTAGAGCATTGGACCTACCCCGGATCCAAAAGTCATGGGTTTGATCCCCACCATAACCACATGTGTTGTGTCCCTGAGCAAGACACTTTATTTGCATTTGCTTAGTACTGGTTCTACCCAGGAAGACATCGAGAGTGATTAAAATAAGAGCTTTCGTTACAATCGATGTAAAATAAATAAGTTTAAACTACGTGGAATGGAATGCCTTTGTTTTAGAGCACGAATTGATGTTAATATTGAAAATAATGTAGTTTGTATACTGTTCTTAAGATGATTTCATACTTGTTAAATTTTATGTGTGCAATATCACTGGATATCACCGTTGTCATAAGAGGCCCCCAAATATGGTTTTTTGTCTTGGATGCCCCAGTTGGCACGGCCAAAGAAATAGCCAACTTGCCTTCCCAACAGGAGGCACACTCTCCCAACTGAATAAAGGTTGGGTGGGCATCAACAACATGCTGTTCATTTCCAGTAATCGGGGTGTCCGTAGTTAGAGTCTCTGACTTGTGATCACTTGCCCCGCACCACTGTATGTTCGATCCCTCTTGGGCCTAGGAATCTTTATTATGAGGAAGCTTTCCAGCTGGCTTGCGGAACGTCAGTGATTCTACCCAGGTGCCCGCCCGTGCACGAAAATTGCCCGGAGGGGCACCTGGGGTCTCCTCTAACAATCGAAGCCGGAAAGTCGCCATATGACCTTAGCTGTTGGTGCGACTATAAAATTAAATTAAATTCACTTTCCAGTAGTCATCCTCATCTCCATATTGTCATTTTTTGCTCATCACTGCTCCCCATTCCAACCCCATGTGACCGTAAAGGAATGAAAGGGCTGTAAAACACCATTCATTTATTGTTATTCAGCTTGGTACTAGTAAGTAACTCGCAAAAGATGTCCTATGAGAAAACATCTCTCACAAAACCAAAACAATCCTTAAATATTTGTAGGAATATATAGGAATCGCGCTGTCCGTAACAAACCATCGTGTCGCGTAACACTTTTTGTCCCGTCGTGTAACACTTATTACTTGCATTCCTCAAACAGTTTTGAATGAGTTGTTCCCAAACTTCATATACACATAACAACTGATGACCTTATGTCCCTCCATATCACCCATTGTTGATTGCCTAATTTATTATAGAATTATGGCCCTTTGGGTGACTTAGAATTTAAGTGGGGGTATTCATCACCTTCAGTGATAGTTTGCTAAGTATATACTAAAAGGGTGATCCATGGAACACTTGTGTCTCCTGCCGTGTGTTTATTTCAGCAAGTACAATCTAACTATAAAGTTTAGACGGGGTGCATTCCTTCATGAATAATGGAGCAGTTTGTTTTTTTAAGTGTTAAAGTTTATGAAAAGGGGCATACATCTGCATTAGATAATTGGTAAGGAAGAGCTGTATAAAGTTTCATGACCATAGGTCAGTATTTTGCCAAGTTGTGAGATAGGTTATGTTGCAGGTTAAAGTTTTATGAAAAGGGGCATAACTCTGCTAAAATGAGTCGAGAGTTATTGGTCATGGGTAACAGTATTCTGTGTGGTAAGATGAATGTATGTGAAGTTTCATGAACATATATGTCGAATGCTTCTGAAGTTCTGGTCAGTTATGAGCTTGGTTAGGTTACAGGTTAAAGTTTTATGAAAAGGGGCATAACTCTGCCAAAATGAAAATCAGAGTTATTGGACATGTGTTACAACATTCCTTGGTTGAGATAAGATGTGTGTGAAGTTTCATGAACATAGTTCAAATGAATTAAAATCAAAACGTCCCCTGGTCAAAACGTCCTCAGATTGGTCAAAACGTCCCCCTTTTTTGGTCAAAATGTCCCACCCTATTAATTTTTTTTAGTCAAAATGTCCCCTAATCAAAACATACCCCTAATCAAAACATCCCCCTATTTATTAGTCCCCTACCGGTCGTAGACCTGAGGGACTATAGGATTGAACTCCGTTGGTCTGTCATACTTCGTTTCCGCTCAGTAACTTGATACTGGAATGAAACTTTATGGGTAGGTAGCTTATATGAAAAGGAAGCTTGGGATTGCATTTGGGGTCAAGGTCAAAGTCACTGTTACTGAAAATAGAAAAACGGTTTCCGCTCGGTAATTGTTTAGTAACCTTAACAACGTAAAAATAGCATAACACAGTTGCTAAAACAAAATAAACTTAACAACTGTAATTATTTAATAGGGGACATTTTTGGGGGTACGTTTTGACTATTTCAAAATACAGAAAGGGGTCGTTTTGACCAGGGGACGTCTTGACATCCCATTTACTTGTCAAGGTATGGTCAAGATTAGGTTACATGTTAAAGTGTGACGAGACGATGACGGACATATTGATCCCTAAGTGTCTGCCATGCTACGCAGGCGACCCAAAAACTGATTCACCTCGTTCCGTACATTTATAAACATTTGTTTCTTTACAACAATGGTAAATACATTACAGAGTACTTACAAGCCCATATTCTTACCTTTCATTTTGTGTAAAATACTATTTGATATGTTCTTTATATATGTTATAGAGATATATTTAGGATATTTTTGTAAAATAGTCTTTAATATAACTTTATCCATTTCATCGTGCTGTATTATTGTACTATAATTGTAGTGTTGTTTCATGTACAAAGTGTATAATAATGTTTTCATCATGAACAGTGAATCCCGTCGCATATTGTGAATAAATTATTGAAAACATGTATTCTCGACTTCTCAGTTTCTCCCAGTATCTGCAATTGTTTCATTCCATCAAAGAATTGACCCATTCATCGAGAAGAAGTTGTTCTAGCCCGGTGCAGGATAGGGCATACACGTTATACTCATTCATATTTATTACAAGGTGAGCAATTACCAGAATGACCGTTAAAGGTGCAAAGCAGGGTATACAAACACATCTTGTTGGAATGTGTAGACTTTGATCTACTAAAGTGTTAATACTATGAAAGAGTTATTTGATACTATAGATTTTAGTCTTGTTTTATCAGGCTCTGATGATGGGGTGGAGAGGGGCAGGGGTGGAGGGAGCTATATGTGTAAGAAGTGAGCAAAACAAAACAGAAATATTTCAAAAAAACTTTCGAGTGGTGGGTTGGTGGGGCAGCAGGGGTGGGGGGTTGGGGGATGGGCAGCAGTCTAGAATAATGGTGACCCGGAGAGTCAAGTGATTTTATATATCTTCAAAAGTCCTCCTCTGAAACTAAAGGCATCATATTACAAATTTCAAAATGAATATGCCATGTTTGGTACCAAAGTTGTTGTCATTCCATTGCCAACATCATGTTGTCATTTGTTTTTCAATAGGTCAAATCATTAAGGGACTGTCGCTTGATAAAGAGGATAGGGTGTAAAGTAAAATTTTGTGTGTTTACCTGTATGCCTTTTTAGTAAAATGTGTCATTTAAAGGGACTCGCGGCAATCTTTTTTTTTAAATCATGGTGTTTTGTATAACTTGCATATGTTCAATCATTAATATTAATTATAAGAATAGTATTAAGCAACCTATACTCAGTTGCGAAAGAAACTGGACACTTCGAAAATTTTACTTTACACCCTATCCTCTTTATCAAGCGACACTCCCTTAATGATTTGACCTATTGAAAAACAAATGACAACATGATATTGGCAATTGAATGATAAAAAACTCTGGTACCTAACATGGCATATTCATTTTGGAATGTGTCAAATTAATTCTACTTTTTTTTTATACAAGTAAATCTAAACTAAAGTCAGTGTCCACTTTCGATTTGGCTTTACTGAATCAGTTCATTAGCGTGAAAGGGAGATAACGAGTAAACAAATCAAAAATATCGATAATCTGCTTCACTGCGCATATCCTGTGTATACCAGACAACCGATAGCCAAACGTCGATTTTCAATAGGATTTCCCATTCATTCGGTAAATCGCATGTATCGTATATTTAAACGCGGTGGAGCAGTCTCGTGTTATCTCCCTTACATGTTTGTAAGTCGCCGTAATATGATGCCTTTACAGTTTCAGAGGAGAAGACTTTTGAAGATATATAAAATTACTTGACTCCCCGGGTCACCATTATTCTAGACTGCTGCCCATCACCCCTCACCCCCACACACAAACACATCCCCAACCCTGCCACACCCATCCACCACTCGAAAGTTTTTTTGTTAGCTCGACTGATCAGAGATCAGCAGAGCTTAAGCCGTGGTGCGGCGTCCGTCGTCCGTCTATCCGTAAACTTTTATTTGTAGCGACTACTCCTCTGAAACTACTGGATGGATATTCATCAAACTTTACAGAAATGTTGCCCATGAAGTCTAGTTGATCCTAGCAAAATTCATGTTGATATGAAATCCAAGATGGCCGCCAAAGCTAAAAATAGATTTTTAGAATACAAGTTTGTAGCGACTACTTCTTGAAAACTATAAGTGATATTGATATGGGACTTTATCTAAAATGATCAGCATGACATGATGTTGGTCCTTGTCAAAAATCGTTTTGATTCGATGTTAAACATGGCTGCCAGCGGCCATCTTTGTTTACATAGAGTTATATAATGAAAACTTGTAGCGACTACTCCTCTGAAACTACTTGACGGATTTTCATGAAACTTCACAGGAATGTTGCTCTTGATGTCTAATTGATCCTAGCAAAATTTCAGGTCGGCCGGAAATTCAAGATGGCCGCCACGGCTAAAAATAATTTTTCAAAATACAAGTTTGTAGCGACTACTTCTTGAAAACTATAAGTGATATTGATATGGGACTTTTTCTAAAATGATCAGCATGACATGATGTTGGTCCTTATCAAAAATTGTTTTGATTCGACGTTAAACGTGGCTGCCAGTGGCCATCTTTGTTTACATAGAGTCATATAGTAAAAACTTGTAGCGACTACTCCTCTAAAACTACCTGGCGGATTTTCATGAAACTTTACAGGAATGTTGCTCTTAATGTCTCATTGATCCTAGCAAAATTTCAGATCGGCCAGAAATTCAAGATGGCTGCCACAGTTAAAAATAGATTTTTAAAAAAATAAGTTTGTAGCGACTACTTCTTGAAAACTATAAGTGATATTGATATGGGACTTTTTCTAAAATGATCAGCATGACATGATGGTTATCCGAGTCGAACATTATTTTGATTCGACATTAAACATGGCTGCCAGTGGCCATCTTTGTTTACATAGAGTTATATAATGAAAACTTGTAGCGACTACTCCTCTGAAACTACTTGACGGATTTTCATGAAACTTCACAGAAATGTTGCTCTTGATGTCTTATTGATCCTAGCAGAATTTCAGGTCGGCCGGAAATTCAAGATGGCCGCCATGGCTAAAAATAGATTTTCATGCAAGTTTGTAGCGACTACTTCTTGAAAACTATAAGTGATATTGATATGGGATTTTTTCTAAAATGATCAGCATGACATGATGTTGGTCCTTATCAAAAATCGTTTTGATTCGACGTTAAACGTGGCTGCCAGCGGCAATCTTTGTTTACATAGAGTTATATAGTAAAAACTTGTAGCGACTACATCTCTGAAACTACTCGACGGATTTTCATGAAACTTTACAGGAATGTTGCTCTTAATGTCTAATTGATCCTAGCAAAATTTCAGATCGTCCAGAAATTCAAGATGGCTGCCACAGTTAAAAATAGATTTTTAAAAAATAAGTTTGTAGCGACTACTTCTTGAAAACTATTAAGTGATATTGATATGGGACTTTTTCTAAAATGATCAGCATGACATGATGGTTATCCGAGTCGAACATTATTTTGATTCGACATTAAACATGGCTGCCAGTGGCCATCTTTGTTTACATAGAGTTATATAATGAAAACTTGTAGCGACTTCTCCTCTGAAACTACTTGACGGATTTTCATGAACTTCTCAGGAATGTTGCTCTTGATGTCTAATTGATCCTAGCAAAATTTCAGGTCGGCCGGAAATTCAAGATGGCCGCCACGGCTAAAAATAAATTTTCAAAAAACAAGTTTGTAGCGACTACTTCCTGAAATCAAAATCAATCAGTAGAGCTTCAAGGTCATTGACCTCTTGTTCTTTTTGATACCCGTTGGTGAGTGTGAAAGCGCATGTAAGGGGATACCCTCTTCAGCTATAAGGTCACAATTTCAACATCTTTCCATCAATATTGCGCAGGGAAACAATTAAAAAAATATGAATCAAAGGCTTATAGGCCTTTATCAGATGTAATCATTGGATCATGCTGAAGATGTGTGCAAATTTTCATTGTTGTTCACCTAATATTTTGAAAGTTATTAGCCACAGTCACTTCCAAAATGCAAGGTTAAGTTCAGGTTAAACCTTTTTTCAAAGGGATATAATTAAAAGAATATCAACCAGAGAGTTATGGGCCTTTATCAGATATATTCATTGGTATGTACACTCATTGTTGCAGACCTTATACTTTGTAAGTTATTAGCCACAATCAGTTAAATCTTCTTGACATGGCCTCTGGCCAATGTTGACAGGGGCCAAAGAAATAGCCAGTTATCTGTCCCAACAGGAACTGGAAACTGAATTTTGTGGTTTGGAATTGAATGGAGAACGAGAAAACAGATATTTTTTTATCATTTTCCTCTTTTATCATAATTTTTTGCTCACCACCATTCCCCATTCCAACCCGATACGACCTTAAATGTTGAAGGGTGATCAACGCCGTTGTTTCGTTGGCCTTATTATCCCGCTACATATATATAATGGACTGTTCTTTCTTTAAATTAAGACCATTCCATTTATGTGACAAAAGGGTGTTTTGGGGGAAATGACTGATCAGCAGCCAGACATTGTAAACCTAGATCAGCCTGCGAGTTTCTCTCTGACTGATCTGGGTTTACAATGGACGCAAAGGCTATTATAGTCGTGCTTAACGGGTTAAGGTGTGAACAGCTGTATATATACTCTGTACATTTAAAAAAGCAACATTATTTATTTTTTGATTTTTGATTATTATTACTCCGCTGTTTTTTTGTTCAAATCAAGATTGTATTTTATGTTAGGACACAAGTCTCTTTGTCCCAAAGGTTAACATACGGCGATAAACAGTTGCATAACATTTTCTCTACTTCTTTCAGTTAAAACACATTTTGCTCGATGATCCTTTAACATCTCTAGAAATTCAAACATACAAAGTGTTGCCTTTTAAATGAACTGAGTGTATGAGAAATCAGTAATAAGAATGTGTATATTGAGTTTTAACTGGTTTAATATTTTTTCTCCAAAGAACCTTTTTTCCCCCTCATATATAGGTCATAACGTAGTGTAGTTGCTCAACTTATAATGAATTCAAATAAAGGTCAAATTTCTGTAGTTGTAACTTAGATATTTGTTAATGTACCCGTAATTATTCTTTTCACCAGACAAATTTAAACATAAAGGACATGAATTAGTTTTAAACTATTGGTTAGTTGCATGTCTGACGTTCTGCTAACAAGAGGGTAGCAGTTTACCTTAAAATGCATTATGTTATATTCTCCACGATTTCCTACAGCAGTACCTTTAATTTCACTTTAACCATGATGCTGAATGTGGAGCGCTGTGGTCTAGTGGTAGAGCATTGGACCTACCCCGGATCCAAAAGTCATGGGTTTGATCCCCACCATAACCACATGTGTTGTGTCCCTGAGCAAGACACTTTATTTGCATTTGCTTAGTACTGGTTCTACCCAGGAAGACATCGAGAGTGATTAAAATAAGAGCTTTCGTTACAATCGATGTAAAATAAATAAGTTTAAACTACGTGGAATGGAATGCCTTTGTTTTAGAGCACGAATTGATGTTAATATTGAAAATAATGTAGTTTGTATACTGTTCTTAAGATGATTTCATACTTGTTAAATTTTATGTGTGCAATATCACTGGATATCACCGTTGTCATAAGAGGCCCCCAAATATGGTTTTTTGTCTTGGATGCCCCAGTTGGCACGGCCAAAGAAATAGCCAACTTGCCTTCCCAACAGGAGGCACACTCTCCCAACTGAATAAAGGTTGGGTGGGCATCAACAACATGCTGTTCATTTCCAGTAATCGGGGTGTCCGTAGTTAGAGTCTCTGACTTGTGATCACTTGCCCCGCACCACTGTATGTTCGATCCCTCTTGGGCCTAGGAATCTTTATTATGAGGAAGCTTTCCAGCTGGCTTGCGGAACGTCAGTGATTCTACCCAGGTGCCCGCCCGTGCACGAAAATTGCCCGGAGGGGCACCTGGGGTCTCCTCTAACAATCGAAGCCGGAAAGTCGCCATATGACCTTAGCTGTTGGTGCGACTATAAAATTAAATTAAATTCACTTTCCAGTAGTCATCCTCATCTCCATATTGTCATTTTTTGCTCATCACTGCTCCCCATTCCAACCCCATGTGACCGTAAAGGAATGAAAGGGCTGTAAAACACCATTCATTTATTGTTATTCAGCTTGGTACTAGTAAGTAACTCGCAAAAGATGTCCTATGAGAAAACATCTCTCACAAAAACAAAACAATCCTTAAATATTTGTAGGAATATATAGGAATCGCGCTGTCCGTAACAAACCATCGTGTCGCGTAACACTTTTTGTCCCGTCGTGTAACACTTATTACTTGCATTCCTCAAACAGTTTTGAATGAGTTGTTCCCAAACTTCATATACACATAACAACTGATGACCTAATGTCCCTCCATATCACCCATTGTTGATTGCCTAATTTATTATAGAATTATGGCCCTTTGGGTGACTTAGAATTTAAGTGGGGGTATTCATCACCTTCAGTGATAGTTTGCTAAGTATATACTAAAAGGGTGATCCATGGAACACTTGTGTCTCCTGCCGTGTGCTTATTTCAGCAAGTACAATCTAACTATAAAGTTTAGACGGGGTGCATTCCTTCATGAATAATGGAGCAGTTTGTTTTTTTAAGTGTTAAAGTTTATGAAAAGGGGCATACATCTGCATTAGATAATTGGTAAGGAAGAGCTGTATAAAGTTTCATGACCATAGGTCAGTATTTTGCCAAGTTGTGAGATAGGTTATGTTGCAGGTTAAAGTTTTATGAAAAGGGGCATAACTCTGCTAAAATGAGTCGAGAGTTATTGGTCATGGGTAACAGTATTCTGTGTGGTAAGATGAATGTATGTGAAGTTTCATGAACATATATGTCAGGGGCGTAGCTGGGTGAATTTGAACTGTACGCCAGATGAGGTTCCAAGGGACAACCCCACTTGGTCAGGTGGGCTCTTGACGATCGTACGATAGATTTCAGGAATTTAGCTTAAATTAAATGTATGTATAATTCAAGCCAAAGAAAGCGCACACGTAAAGTCATACAAATAGCGCAACGACTCTGCTGGAAATATTTTATCCCTAATCTCCTACCCCTCTTCGGATTTTATTTCATTTTTGGACCATTAACTATTTTTATTTTTCTGGCGAGCTGTACGCCCGGGCGTACGGGCGTATGCATGGCTACGCGCCTGTATGTCGAATGCTTCTGAAGTTCTGGTCAGTTATGAGCTTGGTTAGGTTACAGGTTAAAGTTTTATGAAAAGGGGCATAACTCTGCCAAAATGAAAATCAGAGTTATTGGACATGTGTTACAACATTCCTTGGTTGAGATAAGATGTGTGTGAAGTTTCATGAACATAGTTCAAATGAATTAAAATCAAAACGTCCCCTGGTCAAAACGTCCTCAGATTGGTCAAAACGTCACCCTTTTTTGGTCAAAATGTCCCACCCTATTAATTTTTTTTAGTCAAAATGTCCCCTAATCAAAACATACCCCTAATCAAAACATCCCCCTATTTATTAGTCCCCTACCGGTCGTAGACCTGAGGGACTATAGGATTGAACTCCGTTGGTCTGTCATACTTCGTTTCCGCTCAGTAACTTGATACTGGAATGAAACTTTATGGGTAGGTAGCTTATATGAAAAGGAAGCTTGGGATTGCATTTGGGGTCAAGGTCAAAGTCACTGTTACTGAAAATAGAAAAACGGTTTCCGCTCGGTAATTGTTTAGTAACCTTAACAACGTAAAAATAGCATAACACAGTTGCTAAAACAAAATAAACTTAACAACTGTAATTATTTAATAGGGGACATTTTTGGGGGTACGTTTTGACTATTTCAAAATACAGAAAGGGGTCGTTTTGACCAGGGGACGTCTTGACATCCCATTTACTTGTCAAGGTATGGTCAAGATTAGGTTGCATGTTAAAGTGTGACGAGACGATGACGGACATATTGATCCCTAAGTGTCTGCCATGCTACGCAGGCGACCCAAAAACTGATTCACCTCGTTCCGTACATTTATAAACATTTGTTTCTTTACAACAATGGTAAATACATTACAGAGTACTTACAAGCCCATATTCTTACCTTTCATTTTGTGTAAAATACTATTTGATATGTTCTTTATATATGTTATAGAGATATATTTAGGATATTTTTGTAAAATAGTCTTTAATATAACTTTATCCATTTCATCGTGCTGTATTATTGTACTATAATTGTAGTGTTGTTTCATGTACAAAGTGTATAATAATGTTTTCATCATGAACAGTGAATCCCGTCGCATATTGTGAATAAATTATTGAAAACATGTATTCTCGACTTCTCAGTTTCTCCCAGTATCTGCAATTGTTTCATTCCATCAAAGAATTGACCCATTCATCGAGAAGAAGTTGTTCTAGCCCGGTGCAGGATAGGGCATACACGTTATACTCATTCATATTTATTACAAGGTGAGCAATTACCAGAATGACCGTTAAAGGTGCAAAGCAGGGTATACAAACACATCTTGTTGGAATGTGTAGACTTTGATCTACTAAAGTGTTAATACTATGAAAGAGTTATTTGATACTATAGATTTTAGTCTTGTTTTATCAGGCTCTGATGATGGGGTGGAGAGGGGCAGGGGTGGAGGGAGCTATATGTGTAAGAAGTGAGCAAAACAAAACAGAAATATTTCAAAAAAACTTTCGAGTGGTGGGTTGGTGGGGCAGCAGGGGTGGGGGGTTGGGGGATGGGCAGCAGTCTAGAATAATGGTGACCCGGAGAGTCAAGTGATTTTATATATCTTCAAAAGTCCTCCTCTGAAACTAAAGGCATCATATTACAAATTTCAAAATGAATATGCCATGTTTGGTACCAAAGTTGTTATCATTCCATTGCCAACATCATGTTGTCATTTGTTTTTCAATAGGTCAAATCATTAAGGGACTGTCGCTTGATAAAGAGTATAGGGTGTAAAGTAAAATTTTGTGTGTTTACCTGTATGCCTTTTTAGTAAAATGTGTCATTTAAAGGGACTCGCGGCAATCTTTTTTTTTAAATCATGGTGTTTTGTATAACTTGCATATGTTCAATCATTAATATTAATTATAAGAATAGTATTAAGCAACCTATACTCAGTTGCGAAAGAAACTGGACACTTCGAAAATTTTACTTTACACCCTATCCTCTTTATCAAGCGACACTCCCTTAATGATTTGACCTATTGAAAAACAAATGACAACATGATATTGGCAATTGAATGATAAAAAACTCTGGTACCTAACATGGCATATTCATTTTGGAATGTGTCAAATTAATTCTACTTTTTTTTTATACAAGTAAATCTAAACTAAAGTCAGTGTCCACTTTCGATTTGGCTTTACTGAATCAGTTCATTAGCGTGAAAGGGAGATAACGAGTAAACAAATCAAAAATATCGATAATCTGCTTCACTGCGCATATCCTGTGTATACCAGACAACCGATAGCCAAACGTCGATTTTCAATAGGATTTCCCATTCATTCGGTAAATCGCATGTATCGTATATTTAAACGCGGTGGAGCAGTCTCGTGTTATCTCCCTTACATGTTTGTAAGTCGCCGTAATATGATGCCTTTACAGTTTCAGAGGAGAAGACTTTTGAAGATATATAAAATTACTTGACTCCCCGGGTCACCATTATTCTAGACTGCTGCCCATCACCCCTCACCCCCACACACAAACACATCCCCAACCCTGCCACACCCATCCACCACTCGAAAGTTTTTTTGTTAGCTCGACTGATCAGAGATCAGCAGAGCTTAAGCCGTGGTGCGGCGTCCGTCGTCCGTCTATCCGTAAACTTTTATTTGTAGCGACTACTCCTCTGAAACTACTGGATGGATATTCATCAAACTTTACAGAAATGTTGCCCATGAAGTCTAGTTGATCCTAGCAAAAATTCATGTTGATATGAAATCCAAGATGGCCGCCAAAGCTAAAAATAGATTTTTAGAATACAAGTTTGTAGCGACTACTTCTTGAAAACTATAAGTGATATTGATATGGGACTTTATCTAAAATGATCAGCATGACATGATGTTGGTCCTTGTCAAAAATCGTTTTGATTCGATGTTAAACATGGCTGCCAGCGGCCATCTTTGTTTACATAGAGTTATATAATGAAAACTTGTAGCGACTACTCCTCTGAAACTACTTGACGGATTTTCATGAAACTTCACAGGAATGTTGCTCTTGATGTCTAATTGATCCTAGCAAAAATTCATTTTGATGTGAAATCCAAGATGGCCGCCAAAGCTAAAAATAGATTTTTAGAATACAAGTTTGAAGCGACTACTTCTTGAAAACTATAAGTGATATTGATATGGGACTTTTTCTAAAATGATCAGCATGACATAATGTTTGTCCTTGTCAAAAATCGTTTGATTCGACGTTAAACATGGCTGCCAGCGGCCATCTTTGTTTACATAGAATTATATAGTAAAAACTTGTAGCGGCTACTCCTCTGAAACTACTTGGCGGATTTTCATGAAACTTTACAGGAATGTTGCTCTTAATGTCTAATTGATCCTAGCAAAATTTCAGGTCGGCCGGAAATTCAAGATGGCCACCATGGCTAAAAATAGATTTTCAAAATACAAGTTTGTAGCGACTACTTCTTGAAAACTATAAGTGATATTGATATGGGACTTTATCTAAAATGATCAGCATGACATGATGTTGGTCCTTGTCAAAAATCGTTTTGATATGATGTTAAACATGGCAGTCAGCGGCCATCTTTGTTTACATAGAGTTATATAATGAAAACTTGCAGCGACTACTCCTCTGAAACTACTTGACGGAGTTTCATGAAACTTCACAGGAATGTTGCTCTTGATGTCTAATTGATCCTATCAAATTTTCAAAAAAAAGTTTGTAGCGACTACTTCCTGAAATCAAAATCAATCAGTAGAGCTTCAAGGTCATTGACCTCTTGTTTTTTTTTACATATTTCTGTGTTGTTTTGCTCATTTCTTACACATATAGCTCCCTCCTCCCCTGTCCCTCTCCACCCCCAGCCCCACCCCAACCTGATTTTTAGCTCGACTGATCAGAGATCAGCAGAGCTTATGCCGTGGTGCGGCGTCCGGCGTCCGTCCGTCCGTCCGTCTGTCTGTCCGTAAACTTTTTTTTGTAGCGACTACTCCTCTGAAACTACTGAATGGATTTTCATGAAACTTTACAGAAATGTTGCCCATGAAGTCTCGTCGATCCTAGCAAAAATTCATGTTGATGTGAAATCCAAGATGGCCGCCAAAACAAGTTTGTAGCGACTACTACTTGAAAACTATAAGTGATATTGATATGGGACTTCTTCTAAAATGATCAGCATGACATGATGTTGGTCCTTGTCGAAAATCGTTTTGATTCGACGTTAAACATGGCTGCCAGTGGTCATCTTTGTTTACATAGAGTTATATAATGAAAGCTTGTAGCGACTACTCCTCTGAAACTACTTGACGGATTTTCATGAAACTTCACAGGAATGTTGCTCTTGATGTCTAATTGATCCTAGCAAAATTTCAGGTCGGCCGGAAATTCAAGATGGCCGCCACGGCTAAAATTAGATTTTTTAAAAAAGAAGTTTGTAGCGACTACGTCTTGAAAACTATAAGTGATATTGATATGGGACTTTTTGTAAAATGATCAGCATGACATGATGGTTATCAGAGTCAAACATTATTTTGATTCGACGTTAAACATGGCTGTCAGTGGCCATCTTTGTTTACATAGAGTTATATAATGAAAACTTGTAGCGACTATTCCTGTGAAACTACTTGACGGATTTTCATGAAACTTCACAGGAATGTTGCTCTTGATGTCTAATTGATCCTAGCATAATTTTTCAAAAAACAAGTCTGTAGCGACTACTTCCTGAAATCAAAATCAATCAGTAGAGCTTCAAGGTCATTGACCTCTTGTTTGAAAAGCAATAATTACAATAAGTAGTTTATACTTATCATTGTGGAAATACTACGCTTCATCAAAAGTATTTCCCCATTTGAGTTTTGTGCTGAACCACAGACATATTAGTTCTGTGTTTACAGGTATGCCTTTTTAGTAAAATGTATCATTTAAAGGGACTGACGGCGATATTTTCTTCTTTTTTTTAAAAAATCACGGTGTTTTGCCTAACTTGCATATGTTCAATCATTAATATTAATTATAAAATAGTATTAAGCAACCTTTACTGAGTTGCAAAACAAACTGGACACTTTGAACACTTTATTTTACACCCTATCCTCTTTATCAAGCGACACTCCCTTAATGATTTGACCTATTGAACAACAAATGACAACATATTGGCAATGGAATGAGAAAAACTTTGGTACCAAACATGGCATATTCATTTTGGAATGTGTCGAGTTAATTCTACTTTTTTTTTATACAAGTAAATCTAAACAAAAGTCAGTGTCCACTTTCGATTTGGCTTTTCTGAATCAGTTCATTAGCGTGAAAGGGAGATAACGAGTAAACAAATCAAAAATATCGATAATCTGCTTCACTGCGCAAATCCTGTGTATACCAGACAACCGATAGCCAAACGTCGATTTTCAATAGGATTTCCCATTCATTCGGTAAATCGCATGTATCGTATATTTAAACGCGGTGGAGCAGTCTCGTGTTATCTCCCTTACATGTTTGTAAGTCGCCGTAATATGATGCCTTTACAGTTTCAGAGGAGAAGACTTTTGAAGATATATAAAATTACTTGACTCCCCGGGTCACCATTATTCTAGACTGTTGCCCATCACCCCTCACCCCCACACACAAACACATCCCCAACCCTGCCACACCCATCCACCACTCGAAAGTTTTTTTGTTAGCTCGACTGATCAGAGATCAGCAGAGCTTAAGCCGTGGTGCGGCGTCCGTCGTCCGTCTATCCGTAAACTTTTATTTGTAGCGACTACTCCTCTGAAACTACTGGATGGATATTCATCAAACTTTACAGAAATGTTGCCCATGAAGTCTAGTTGATCCTAGCAAAATTCATGTTGATATGAAATCCAAGATGGCCGCCAAAGCTAAAAATAGATTTTTAGAATACAAGTTTGTAGCGACTACTTCTTGAAAACTATAAGTGATATTGATATGGGACTTTATCTAAAATGATCAGCATGACATGATGTTGGTCCTTGTCAAAAATCGTTTTGATTCGATGTTAAACATGGCTGCCAGCGGCCATCTTTGTTTACATAGAGTTATATAATGAAAACTTGTAGCGACTACTCCTCTGAAACTACTTGACGGATTTTCATGAAACTTCACAGGAATGTTGCTCTTGATGTCTAATTGATCCTAGCAAAATTTCAGGTCGGCCGGAAATTCAAGATGGCCGCCACGGTTAAAAATAATTTTTCAAAATACAAGTTTGTAGCGACTACTTCTTGAAAACTATAAGTGATATTGATATGGGACTTTTTCTAAAATGATCAGCATGACATGATGTTGGTCCTTATCAAAAATTGTTTTGATTCGACGTTAAACGTGGCTGCCAGTGGCCATCTTTGTTTACATAGAGTCATATAGTAAAAACTTGTAGCGACTACTCCTCTAAAACTACCTGGCGGATTTTCATGAAACTTTACAGGAATGTTGCTCTTAATGTCTCATTGATCCTAGCAAAATTTCAGATCGGCCAGAAATTCAAGATGGCTGCCACAGTTAAAAATAGATTTTTAAAAAATAAGTTTGTAGCGACTACTTCTTGAAAACTATAAGTGATATTGATATGGGACTTTTTCTAAAATGATCAGCATGACATGATGGTTATCCGAGTCGAACATTATTTTGATTCGACATTAAACATGGCTGCCAGTGGCCATCTTTGTTTACATAGAGTTATATAATGAAAACTTGTAGCGACTACTCCTCTGAAACTACTTGACGGATTTTCATGAAACTTCACAGAAATGTTGCTCTTGATGTCTTATTGATCCTAGCAGAATTTCAGGTCGGCCGGAAATTCAAGATGGCCGCCATGGCTAAAAATAGATTTTCATGCAAGTTTGTAGCGACTACTTCTTGAAAACTATAAGTGATATTGATATGGGACTTTTTCTAAAATGATCAGCATGACATGATGTTGGTCCTTATCAAAAATCGTTTTGATTCGACGTTAAACGTGGCTGCCAGCGGCAATCTTTGTTTACATAGAGTTATATAGTAAAAACTTGTAGCGACTACTCCTCTAAAACTACTTGACGGATTTTCATGAAACTTTACAGGAATGTTGCTCTTAATGTCTAATTGATCCTAGCAAAATTTCAGATCGGCCAGAAATTCAAGATGGCTGCCACAGTTAAAAATAGATTTTTAAAAAATAAGTTTGTAGCGACTACTTCTTGAAAACTATTAAGTGATATTGATATAGGACTTTTTCTAAAATGATCAGCATGACATGATGGTTATCCGAGTCGAACATTATTTTGATTCGACATTAAACATGGCTGCCAGTGGCCATCTTTGTTTACATAGAGTTATATAATGAAAACTTGTTGCGACTTCTCCTCTGAAACTACTTGACGGATTTTCATGAACTTCACAGGAATGTTGCTCTTGATGTCTAATTGATCCTAGCAAAATTTCAGGTCGGCCGGAAATTCAAGATGGCCGCCACGGCTAAAAATAAATTTTCAAAAAACAAGTTTGTAGCGACTACTTCCTGAAATCAAAATCAATCAGTAGAGCTTCAAGGTCATTGACCTCTTGTTCTTTTTGATACCCGTTGGTGAGTGTGAAAGCGCATGTAAGGGGATACCCTCTTCAGCTATAAGGTCACAATTTCAACATCTTTCCATCAATATTGCGCAGGGAAACAATTAAAAAAATATGAATCAAAGGCTTATAGGCCTTTATCAGATGTAATCATTGGATCATGCTGAAGATGTGTGCAAATTTTCATTGTTGTTCACCTAATATTTTGAAAGTTATTAGCCACAGTCACTTCCAAAATGCAAGGTTAAGTTCAGGTTAAACCTTTTTTCAAAGGGATATAATTAAAAGAATATCAACCAGAGAGTTATGGGCCTTTATCAGATATATTCATTGGTATGTACACTCATTGTTGCAGACCTTATACTTTGTAAGTTATTAGCCACAATCAGTTAAATCTTCTTGACATGGCCTCTGGCCAATGTTGACAGGGGCCAAAGAAATAGCCAGTTATCTGTCCCAACAGGAACTGGAAACTGAATTTTGTGGTTTGGAATTGAATGGAGAACGAGAAAACAGATATTTTTTTATCATTTTCCTCTTTTATCATAATGTTTTGCTCACCACCATTCCCCATTCCAACCCGATACGACCTTAAATGTTGAAGGGTGATCAACGCCGTTGTTTCGTTGGCCTTATTATCCCGCTACATATATATAATGGACTGTTCTTTCTTTAAATTAAGACCATTCCATTTATGTGACAAAAGGGTGTTTTGGGGGAAATGACTGATCAGCAGCCAGACATTGTAAACCTAGATCAGCCTGCGAGTTTCTCTCTGGCTGATCTGGACTCGCAGGCTGATCTGGGTTTACAATGGACGCAAAGGCTATTATAGTCGTGCTTAGCGGGTTAAGGTGTGAACAGCTGTATATATACTCTGTACATTTAAAAAAGCAACATTAATTTTTTGATTTTTGATTATTATTACTCCGCTGTTTTTTTGTTCAAATCAAGATTGTATTTTATGTTAGGACACAAGTCTCTTTGTCCCAAAGGTTAACATACGGCGATAAACAGTTGCATAACATTTTCTCTACTTCTTTCAGTTAAAACACATTTTGCTCGATGATCCTTTAACATCTCTAGAAATTCAAACATACAAAGTGTTGCCTTTTAAATGAACTGAGTGTATGAGAAATCAGTAATAAGAATGTGTATATTGAGTTTTAACTGGTTTAATATTTTTTCTCCAAAGAACCTTTTTTCCCCCTCATATATAGGTCATAACGTAGTGTAGTTGCTCAACTTATAATGAATTCAAATAAAGGTCAAATTTCTGTTGTTGTAACTTAGATATTTGTTAATGTACCCGTAATTATTCTTTTCACCAGACAAATTTAAACATAAAGGACATGAATTAGTTTTAAACTATTGGTTAGTTGCATGTCTGACGTTCTGCTAACAAGAGGGTAGCAGTTTACCTTAAAATGCATTATGTTATATTCTCCACGATTTCCTACAGCAGTACCTTTAATTTCACTTTAACCATGATGCTGAATGTGGAGCGCTGTGGTCTAGTGGTAGAGCATTGGACCTACCCCGGATCCAAAAGTCATGGGTTTGATCCCCACCATAACCACATGTGTTGTGTCCCTGAGCAAGACACTTTATTTGCATTTGCTTAGTACTGGTTCTACCCAGGAAGACATCGAGAGTGATTAAAATAAGAGCTTTCGTTACAATCGATGTAAAATAAATAAGTTTAAACTACGTGGAATGGAATGCCTTTGTTTTAGAGCACGAATTGATGTTAATATTGAAAATAATGTAGTTTGTATACTGTTCTTAAGATGATTTCATACTTGTTAAATTTTATGTGTGCAATATCACTGGATATCACCGTTGTCATAAGAGGCCCCCAAATATGGTTTTTTGTCTTGGATGCCCCAGTTGGCACGGCCAAAGAAATAGCCAACTTGCCTTCCCAACAGGAGGCACACTCTCCCAACTGAATAAAGGTTGGGTGGGCATCAACAACATGCTGTTCATTTCCAGTAATCGGGGTGTCCGTAGTTAGAGTCTCTGACTTGTGATCACTTGCCCCGCACCACTGTATGTTCGATCCCTCTTGGGCCTAGGAATCTTTATTATGAGGAAGCTTTCCAGCTGGCTTGCGGAACGTCAGTGATTCTACCCAGGTGCCCGCCCGTGCACGAAAATTGCCCGGAGGGGCACCTGGGGTCTCCTCTAACAATCGAAGCCGGAAAGTCGCCATATGACCTTAGCTGTTGGTGCGACTATAAAATTAAATTAAATTCACTTTCCAGTAGTCATCCTCATCTCCATATTGTCATTTTTTGCTCATCACTGCTCCCCATTCCAACCCCATGTGACCGTAAAGGAATGAAAGGGCTGTAAAACACCATTCATTTATTGTTATTCAGCTTGGTACTAGTAAGTAACTCGCAAAAGATGTCCTATGAGAAAACATCTCTCACAAAAACAAAACAATCCTTAAATATTTGTAGGAATATATAGGAATCGCGCTGTCCGTAACAAACCATCGTGTCGCGTAACACTTTTTGTCCCGTCGTGTAACACTTATTACTTGCATTCCTCAAACAGTTTTGAATGAGTTGTTCCCAAACTTCATATACACATAACAACTGATGACCTTATGTCCCTCCATATCACCCATTGTTGATTGCCTAATTTATTATAGAATTATGGCCCTTTGGGTGACTTAGAATTTAAGTGGGGGTATTCATCACCTTCAGTGATAGTTTGCTAAGTATATACTAAAAGGGTGATCCATGGAACACTTGTGTCTCCTGCCGTGTGCTTATTTCAGCAAGTACAATCTAACTATAAAGTTTAGACGGGGTGCATTCCTTCATGAATAATGGAGCAGTTTGTTTTTTTAAGTGTTAAAGTTTATGAAAAGGGGCATACATCTGCATTAGATAATTGGTAAGGAAGAGCTGTATAAAGTTTCATGACCATAGGTCAGTATTTTGCCAAGTTGTGAGATAGGTTATGTTGCAGGTTAAAGTTTTATGAAAAGGGGCATAACTCTGCTAAAATGAGTCGAGAGTTATTGGTCATGGGTAACAGTATTCTGTGTGGTAAGATGAATGTATGTGAAGTTTCATGAACATATATGTCGAATGCTTCTGAAGTTCTGGTCAGTTATGAGCTTGGTTAGGTTACAGGTTAAAGTTTTATGAAAAGGGGCATAACTCTGCCAAAATGAAAATCAGAGTTATTGGACATGTGTTACAACAATCCTTGGTTGAGATAAGATGTGTGTGAAGTTTCATGAACATAGTTCAAATGAATTAAAATCAAAACGTCCCCTGGTCAAAACGTCCTCAGATTGGTCAAAACGTCACCCTTTTTTGGTCAAAATGTCCCACCCTATTAATTTTTTTTAGTCAAAATGTCCCCTAATCAAAACATACCCCTAATCAAAACATCCCCCTATTTATTAGTCCCCTACCGGTCGTAGACCTGAGGGACTATAGGATTGAACTCCGTTGGTCTGTCATACTTCGTTTCCGCTCAGTAACTTGATACTGGAATGAAACTTTATGGGTAGGTAGCTTATATGAAAAGGAAGCTTGGGATTGCATTTTGGGTCAAGGTCAAAGTCACTGTTACTGAAAATAGAAAAACGGTTTCCGCTCGGTAATTGTTTAGTAACCTTAACAACGTAAAAATAGCATAACACAGTTGCTAAAACAAAATAAACTTAACAACTGTAATTATTTAATAGGGGACATTTTTGGGGGTACGTTTTGACTATTTCAAAATACAGAAAGGGGTCGTTTTGACCAGGGGACGTCTTGACATCCCATTTACTTGTCAAGGTATGGTCAAGATTAGGTTGCATGTTAAAGTGTGACGAGACGATGACGGACATATTGATCCCTAAGTGTCTGCCATGCTACGCAGGCGACCCAAAAACTGATTCACCTCGTTCCGTACATTTATAAACATTTGTTTCTTTACAACAATGGTAAATACATTACAGAGTACTTACAAGCCCATATTCTTACCTTTCATTTTGTGTAAAATACTATTTGATATGTTCTTTATATATGTTATAGAGATATATTTAGGATATTTTTGTAAAATAGTCTTTAATATAACTTTATCCATTTCATCGTGCTGTATTATTGTACTATAATTGTAGTGTTGTTTCATGTACAAAGTGTATAATAATGTTTTCATCATGAACAGTGAATCCCGTCGCATATTGTGAATAAATTATTGAAAACATGTATTCTCGACTTCTCAGTTTCTCCCAGTATCTGCAATTGTTTCATTCCATCAAAGAATTGACCCATTCATCGAGAAGAAGTTGTTCTAGCCCGGTGCAGGATAGGGCATACACGTTATACTCATTCATATTTATTACAAGGTGAGCAATTACCAGAATGACCGTTAAAGGTGCAAAGCAGGGTATACAAACACATCTTGTTGGAATGTGTAGACTTTGATCTACTAAAGTGTTAATACTATGAAAGAGTTATTTGATACTATAGATTTTAGTCTTGTTTTATCAGGCTCTGATGATGGGGTGGAGAGGGGCAGGGGTGGAGGGAGCTATATGTGTAAGAAGTGAGCAAAACAAAACAGAAATATTTCAAAAAAACTTTCGAGTGGTGGGTTGGTGGGGCAGCAGGGGTGGGGGGTTGGGGGATGGGCAGCAGTCTAGAATAATGGTGACCCGGAGAGTCAAGTGATTTTATATATCTTCAAAAGTCCTCCTCTGAAACTAAAGGCATCATATTACAAATTTCAAAATGAATATGCCATGTTTGGTACCAAAGTTGTTATCATTCCATTGCCAACATCATGTTGTCATTTGTTTTTCAATAGGTCAAATCATTAAGGGACTGTCGCTTGATAAAGAGGATAGGGTGTAAAGTAAAATTTTGTGTGTTTACCTGTATGCCTTTTTAGTAAAATGTGTCATTTAAAGGGACTCGCGGCAATCTTTTTTTTTAAATCATGGTGTTTTGTATAACTTGCATATGTTCAATCATTAATATTAATTATAAGAATAGTATTAAGCAACCTATACTCAGTTGCGAAAGAAACTGGACACTTCGAAAATTTTACTTTACACCCTATCCTCTTTATCAAGCGACACTCCCTTAATGATTTGACCTATTGAAAAACAAATGACAACATGATATTGGCAATTGAATGATAAAAAACTCTGGTACCTAACATGGCATATTCATTTTGGAATGTGTCAAATTAATTCTACTTTTTTTTTATACAAGTAAATCTAAACTAAAGTCAGTGTCCACTTTCGATTTGGCTTTACTGAATCAGTTCATTAGCGTGAAAGGGAGATAACGAGTAAACAAATCAAAAATATCGATAATCTGCTTCACTGCGCATATCCTGTGTATACCAGACAACCGATAGCCAAACGTCGATTTTCAATAGGATTTCCCATTCATTCGGTAAATCGCATGTATCGTATATTTAAACGCGGTGGAGCAGTCTCGTGTTATCTCCCTTACATGTTTGTAAGTCGCCGTAATATGATGCCTTTACAGTTTCAGAGGAGAAGACTTTTGAAGATATATAAAATTACTTGACTCCCCGGGTCACCATTATTCTAGACTGCTGCCCATCACCCCTCACCCCCACACACAAACACATCCCCAACCCTGCCACACCCATCCACCACTCGAAAGTTTTTTTGTTAGCTCGACTGATCAGAGATCAGCAGAGCTTAAGCCGTGGTGCGGCGTCCGTCGTCCGTCTATCCGTAAACTTTTATTTGTAGCGACTACTCCTCTGAAACTACTGGATGGATATTCATCAAACTTTACAGAAATGTTGCCCATGAAGTCTAGTTGATCCTAGCAAAAATTCATGTTGATATGAAATCCAAGATGGCCGCCAAAGCTAAAAATAGATTTTTAGAATACAAGTTTGTAGCGACTACTTCTTGAAAACTATAAGTGATATTGATATGGGACTTTATCTAAAATGATCAGCATGACATGATGTTGGTCCTTGTCAAAAATCGTTTTGATTCGATGTTAAACATGGCTGCCAGCGGCCATCTTTGTTTACATAGAGTTATATAATGAAAACTTGTAGCGACTACTCCTCTGAAACTACTTGACGGATTTTCATGAAACTTCACAGGAATGTTGCTCTTGATGTCTAATTGATCCTAGCAAAAATTCATTTTGATGTGAAATCCAAGATGGCCGCCAAAGCTAAAAATAGATTTTTAGAATACAAGTTTGAAGCGACTACTTCTTGAAAACTATAAGTGATATTGATATGGGACTTTTTCTAAAATGATCAGCATGACATAATGTTTGTCCTTGTCAAAAATTGTTTGATTCGACGTTAAACATGGCTGCCAGCGGCCATCTTTGTTTACATAGAATTATATAGTAAAAACTTGTAGCGGCTACTCCTCTGAAACTACTTGGCGGATTTTCATGAAACTTTACAGGAATGTTGCTCTTAATGTCTAATTGATCCTAGCAAAATTTCAGGTCGGCCGGAAATTCAAGATGGCCACCATGGCTAAAAATAGATTTTCAAAATACAAGTTTGTAGCGACTACTTCTTGAAAACTATAAGTGATATTGATAAGGGACTTTATCTAAAATGATCAGCATGACATGATGTTGGTCCTTGTCAAAAATCGTTTTGATATGATGTTAAACATGGCAGTCAGCGGCCATCTTTGTTTACATAGAGTTATATAATGAAAACTTGCAGCGACTACTCCTCTGAAACTACTTGACGGAGTTTCATGAAACTTCACAGGAATGTTGCTCTTGATGTCTAATTGATCCTATCAAATTTTCAAAAAAAAGTTTGTAGCGACTACTTCCTGAAATCAAAATCAATCAGTAGAGCTTCAAGGTCATTGACCTCTTGTTTTTTTTACATATTTCTGTGTTGTTTTGCTCATTTCTTACACATATAGCTCCCTCCTCCCCTGTCCCTCTCCACCCCCAGCCCCACCCCAACCTGATTTTTAGCTCGACTGATCAGAGATCAGCAGAGCTTATGCCGTGGTGCGGCGTCCGGCGTCCGTCCGTCCGTCCGTCTGTCTGTCCGTAAACTTTTTTTTGTAGCGACTACTCCTCTGAAACTACTGAATGGATTTTCATGAAACTTTACAGAAATGTTGCCCATGAAGTCTAGTCGATCCTAGCAAAAATTCATGTTGATGTGAAATCCAAGATGGCCGCCAAAACAAGTTTGTAGCGACTACTACTTGAAAACTATAAGTGATATTGATATGGGACTTCTTCTAAAATGATCAGCATGACATGATGTTGGTCCTTGTCGAAAATCGTTTTGATTCGACGTTAAACATGGCTGCCAGTGGTCATCTTTGTTTACATAGAGTTATATAATGAAAGCTTGTAGCGACTACTCCTCTGAAACTACTTGACGGATTTTCATGAAACTTCACAGGAATGTTGCTCTTGATGTCTAATTGATCCTAGCAAAATTTCAGGTCGGCCGGAAATTCAAGATGGCCGCCACGGCTAAAATTAGATTTTTTAAAAAAGAAGTTTGTAGCGACTACGTCTTGAAAACTATAAGTGATATTGATATGGGACTTTTTGTAAAATGATCAGCATGACATGATGGTTATCAGAGTCAAACATTATTTTGATTCGACGTTAAACATGGCTGTCAGTGGCCATCTTTGTTTACATAGAGTTATATAATGAAAACTTGTAGCGACTATTCCTGTGAAACTACTTGACGGATTTTCATGAAACTTCACAGGAATGTTGCTCTTGATGTCTAATTGATCCTAGCATAATTTTTCAAAAAACAAGTCTGTAGCGACTACTTCCTGAAATCAAAATCAATCAGTAGAGCTTCAAGGTCATTGACCTCTTGTTTGAAAAGCAATAATTACAATAAGTAGTTTATACTTATCATTGTGGAAATACTACGCTTCATCAAAAGTATTTCCCCATTTGAGTTTTGTGCTGAACCACAGACATATTAGTTCTGTGTTTACAGGTATGCCTTTTTAGTAAAATGTATCATTTAAAGGGACTGACGGCGATATTTTCTTCTTTTTTTTAAAAAATCACGGTGTTTTGCCTAACTTGCATATGTTCAATCATTAATATTAATTATAAAATAGTATTAAGCAACCTTTACTGAGTTGCAAAAGAAACTGGACACTTTGAACACTTTATTTTACACCCTATCCTCTTTATCAAGCGACACTCCCTTAATGATTTGACCTATTGAACAACAAATGACAACATATTGGCAATGGAATGAGAAAAACTTTGGTACCAAACATGGCATATTCATTTTGGAATGTGTCGAGTTAATTCTACTTTTTTTTTATACAAGTAAATCTAAACAAAAGTCAGTGTCCACTTTCGATTTGGCTTTACTGAATCAGTTCATTAGCGTGAAAGGGAGATAACGAGTAAACAAATCAAAAATATCGATAATCTGCTTCACTGCGCATATCCTGTGTAGGTACGAAAGCCAAACGTCGATTTTCAATAGGATTTCCCATTCATTCGGTAAATCACATGTATCGTATATTTAAACGCGGTGGAGCAGTATCTTGTTATCTCCCTTACATGTTTATAAGTCGCCGTAATGATACCTTTACAGTTCCAGAGGAGAAGAGTTTTGAAGATATAATTATATAAAATCACTTAACTGCCCGGGTCACCATTATTCTAGACTGCTGCCCATCCCCCTCACCCCCCCCCCACCCCTCACCCCCCTGCCCGACGCCCCCCCCCCTCACCCTGCCCCACGCACCTACCACTCGAAACTCTTTTTTTTTTACATATTTCTGTTATTTTGCTCATGTCACACATATAGCTCCTCCCCCGTCCCTCTCCTCTCCACCCCACCCCCAGCCCCCAACCTGATTTTTAAAACATATTTCTGTGTTGTTTAGGTCATTTCTTACACATATAGCTATGTGCACCATCCCCACCCCATATTCCTGTGTTGTTTTCGTCATTTCTTACAAATATAGCTATGTAACCCCGCCCCCACCCA